>JABUQX010064281.1:0-17500 GCA_015478945.1 Trachelipus rathkii | reverse complement strand
TTCTTTTAACTGAATTTATTTTCACTAGACCACGGGACCGCAAACCAAGAACCCCGGCGGCCCCAAGAAACCGTCGCCAATGCAAAAATCATTAATAGTTGGCACGTTTGGACTTACTCGAATAGAAAACCATTGCTCCTGGATCTCTTGAAACTAGGAATATCGGGGGCCAGGTGAAGGCGTAGTGAATGGCTAACAAACAATCTATTGAAAAACTTCAATAGTGTTGATGGCCGATGAACAAAGTACATACAGGAGCCTCTCTCTCCCAAGACCTTTTTCAAAAAAGGGCACCCACTTCTCCGATATAATTCCTTGGTGTTTCGACGGGTAAGTGTCGGGACGGACATTGTGTCCGTCGCACTCAAGTCCCAAACCGTGTTCCTTAAATTACTGTCAAGCATACTCGCCCAAATCTCCTTGCCAGTTTCGGTAGAATCTTTGGGATTGCCAAGTATTTTCTCGTTACCGTCACCAGAGACGAAAACAGCAATCAGCAACAACACTTATCGCACTTGCTTGATGTCTGGTAAGAGCTTACCGTCCCAATGCAAAACAATACCATGGCCTATGCAAAATTCTTTGGACTGATAACATTCAGCCGTAACTTTCCTGTGTGACTGGCTCGTGCGGTACATTGTGCTTGAAGAAACGGACAGCTCGTTCAGATCATGACCTAGAGCCTTAGCTGTTACAGCATACGCTATAGATGAACCACGAATGGAAATGGGAAATATGTTAGTAATCACACTACCGTTACTCGTACAGGTTATTAACTTCTTGTTGGTCACTAAATATGCATATTCTTTTAAACCTTTCGGCACACATAAAAAATTTAAAAAATTTGTTTGTTCTCTTTCCGATTCATTAATTTCATTAGAGACAGCACCATTCGTTAGCACGCTTGCTTTTGCAACATCACTTAATTTTAAGTACAATCATAATTCAGTTTTATTGTCGGGATAAGATAACAATATTTCCAATACACCATTTCCCCTCCTATTGGTAACTCTGATTAAATGTAATAGCTCTTAAATTATATTGTTTTCTCTCCTGCACTTACCCTGTTCAAAAAGCATCTTCTAGTTCTTTCATCAGTTTTTCCTTTTTTACTCTCCTTGCTTCTGAGAAAGTGATAGGTTGTTTAAAATGAGTACAATGTCTAATAGTTTTTAGAGAAACGCTGCTATCGGTGCTCATCGAGTGCCATAACTAACCCTCAGAGGGGTATTGTTGAGTGCTATAAACCTGAGGAGAGGCCAGGGAAAACGGCTGCTGTGAGCGGGATGCAGACGCGACTGATTGGGGGAGACTCTTCAGTATTGTTCAGAAAACGCGCGAATTAGTGAGCCAATTTACAAACAGTCAGCCCTACAGCGCACGAGGATAGAGACCCTTGTAGTGGATACTTATAGGTTGGGAGAGCTTGGGTCTTACAAGTGCCTCATTTCTCCGGCAAGTGTGCACGATTTCGTGTTCCCATGCGATAAACTGCTCCTCTATGGCTTGTGTTGGACACGAATTTTATGCATCAGTTACCGACGTATGCATGTATCGATAGATTTAACTTACCTAAAAAGCAGTTTATATTTTCCTAAACACTACTACTTACAAAGACTTATTACAACAATTCTATACAAGTTCGCTACGCGTTTTCGTGTTAGTAATATTCTGTATCGTCCTAAATATTGCTACCTTAAGGGCTGCGTAGCTTCATACTTCATGTTTGCGTTACATGAGTGTCAATCTTCCACAATAGCACTGCTTAAAAGACTCGTGCGCATATTCGTTTTATTGCCACATTTTTTACGTTAGGCCAACATCCCCAGGACAATTTACTTTGATCCAGCTGCCTTTTCGCGTCTTACAACAAATATCTGACTAGTGTCTTACATTCCCGCTTCCCATTGTTGAGCCGCAAGCCTCTCACTCGACTTGTCGAAAGCCCTTGTCCCGTTTGTATTAGAAATATAAACAAAGTCTTATAGAGACTCTTCCCATTCTGTCGCTATTTTATTACTCTAGAGTAATTATCACTCGATAAATATAAATATTTATATATCATTACTATAGAGTGAATAATATATAAGGTAGTAAGTACATTTCAATTATAGTATATAAATTTATTATATATATAGTATTGGGTTATACAGTCCTCAAAATTTATTTATAACCCTAGTTATGGATTTTAGTATTAATAAATAAGGTATTACATTTATTATGACTAATCGCTATCTTTTATCTCAGCATAAGCTTATCTAGAGCATGAAGAAGACGTTATGCTTTACGTTATTGGGCCATTAAGCATGTCGTGCATACCAAGTCCCCTTATAGATCCGGTCGTAACCCAAGTACTTTAGTTACTCAAAACAAAAGTGAGTTTTTCCTACCAAAGTCAGGATCTTGTTTATTATGGCCGCATGTGACAGATAGACCAAATACTAATAATTGTCATTTCTTCATATGCGCCTCTGGTATCAACGTGCCTCTTATGCAAAAAAAGGAAATATATATATATTATATAATATAGTAATTATCTATCATATATCTATATATATATACTATAAGTATACTATATATATATTATATATATATTATATAATATATCCTATTATATTATCTATATATATCATATATAGTAAGTATATATATACATATTATTATAAAAACCTTTTTAGATTCTCTATACATACCACGGGGAAACGTCTCAGGAACAAACGTTCGCAAGATCCGCAAGGCTGCGCTAACTTAAATGTGACAGCCGGGAAAGTGTACCGCAATAGTTCTAAGTTTTTTGAAAAAAGGCCAGGGGGCAGGCTACAAGTAACATTGGCCTGGGGTGTTAGCACGTACAAAATGGATAAACATCCGGCTGAGGTCGTTTAAGCAAGTTCGCCCCCATAGAGCGAGGCGCGCCCTAAGGTTTTCTCACAACACACACGGACAGCCAACTAAGCACTTGTGAAGCCTATGCTGAAAAGCTTTTTGTAGACGGAGTAGTTTAGGCGTGACGCGTACGGTAAGGTCATACCTATAAATGCCCTAGTAGCGGGACAAGTACCTAGCTCTGCCATACAATTGTGCCACAACCGCCGTTTCCGGGGAACCATCGGCTTCCGGAAATCCGGCGCAACCTTTCAAAAACAACCTCTCCCAGAACGCCATGCGTAATCAGTTAAGGGTCTTCATTCCCGGTGCGCCATGGGCTGCTATTTGTAAACACTCTGGCCCCACGTTTGCTCTTTCAAAAAAGCCGTTTCCTCTGGACTCTGAGGCAGCTGCCACACCCATCTTCGCGTAGCTCGTTCCCCTACTGAAAGGCATTCTTATTCGTCCCCTGTTATATCACACACACTCAGTAAAACCCTCATCGAGAGTCAGTTATTCGCAACAGATGAGGCCGCCGCGATAGCACGGATTTCTCAAAAAACACTATTAGAAGCGTATCGTTTTAAACATCTAGGCTATATGTTCTATATAAGGCTCTTACACTGAATTCACCACTCGCGAAATTTTGGCAAAAGTCTCTAGGATGACCTAATATAGGGGTACCTCCCCCCAGGAGCGTGAAGGTGAAATATATTGTCGGCTTACACCCTTGTTTGCGGGGCCCGAGCGTCCAATTCCAGAATCGGAAAGATTAGGGGTCCGTAACGTTTTTCCTGAAGCTGTTAATTGATCACCGCCGAGTTTTGGTGACCGTACGGTCACTCCAAGTGGGTGCTGGCCCGCCTTAGCGCCAAGGGTCACAAATTCGCCCTGGGAAAACCATGTTTTAGGCTTAAACCGTAAATTCAGCGCTAAACAATTTTGTATGAAGCATATATGATAACGTAATGCATCGTAGGGAAGACGAAGATTTACGTCCTTTTCTGCCCATGTCTCCACGTGAGGGGGGACGCTGCCCCCTAAAATTAAAAGATCGGACAGGGACTGAAACGTGGAGAAAGTGATTCGGGATCGGCATCGGAGGGTCGCACGAGGACCCCCCTGCCGCCGCCGGAGGGGAGTCCCCTCCTGAGAAGAAAGGAAGAAGAAATGCATGGGAAATGCAAAAACAAGAGGAAGAATGAAGAAGGAGGATTCAGAGTCAGAGGGAGTTGGTAACTGGCACTGGTGATGGAGGCCGGTCGGTAGCACCGACGTTTAGTAAAACATTTCGTTAATAACAACAATAATTACTGTTCCACATAACTGCTTTCTGTTCTAACACATGTACATGTCGTCTAGAGTAGAGAAGGAGTTCTTGAAGTAAGAACGAACCGGCACCGGTGCTGCAACCGGTGCGATGCTGAGTAATAAATAATCGTCTAGTCCCATATTAGGATTCAACAAATATGTTCTATAAGGTTCTGGTTCTTCTATTCTGAGGGTTTGAAGTTGCGTTATAATAAAAATAAAAAAAATAAAATATAAATATTTACAATAAAACAAAAAGTATTACATCTTCTTAAGTCATGTGAAAAATAAAGTTTCCAAAAAAATAGAAAAAATTTTAACAAGTTTTAAACAAAAAAAAATTTTTTTTTAAAAAAATTTTAATTTTTTAAAAAAATGTTAAAAAAAAGAAAAAAATAAAACAAAATTAAACATTTGTTTATTCTTTTTAGTTTATAACTTGAAAATTTACGTTTTTATATAAATCAAACCAGCCTCCAGAACCTCCAGATCCTCCCAATCCCAACCCACCCATCCCCACCCTCGTAACCTCCCCCCTCCGCTACCCTCCCCCACTCTCTGCGATCTATTGATTCATTATCTATTGATCTCATGTCATTATTTTGATTATAACATACACTCAGACAAATTAAAGTTCTTTTTATACTGACCGAACAATATATGCATAATTGTGTGACCTACAGATTTTTCACATCAGAATAATGCTCTATACCATAGCCAATCTGAACTAAAGGATATATAAATGTACAGACAAACCTCCACACGCTTTGGACGAATAACTGCTAGCCATTCTAAACAAAGTTCCCATACATTCTAACCAACAGTAAAAGTAGACAAGGGCGGACCAAACCTTAAATCGGTTAAATAAGGAAATTTTATCCACCATCAAGACCCTCGAACGCCGAAGCAGCCGTACTCGAATCAGGAAAGAAGAAGAATGGAGATTCCAGACTGGTCTAAGACTAGTGAGGCATTAAGAAGGTTTTTTCTAAAAGATTCTTAGAATAGAATTACAGGAGAGCTACTAGGCGATAGTTAGAAGGAGTTCCCGAAGCAGCGGGCTGCCGTTTTCTTCCGGAATAGGTTGGAGCAGCTGGTGCGCGTGCTTCCAACACTGAGGGGAAAAGGTGTTAGGTACATTGGGAGACATAGAGAATTAATAGTTGAACGAAGGCCGGAGGGGGCCAGCTCGCGGAAGCACACTTCCGCAAAATCGGGCGAAGGAATGCATCCGACCAACGCCCGCCTTCCGTTAAACGTTCATAATCTCAGTGTAGCCATATGCCACCCAAAACTCTTTAATTTGCAAATACATAATGAAGTAGAGGAAAGATAACCAACGTTGATTTTCTGTATAAAAAAATCTGATTGTAATAGTATTTTAGAAACAATAAAACTATATTGTAGTAAAAAGAGTCTTGATATTTTCATTTACAATCCTACATTTAAACATAGCTTCATCAACTGAAATCAGTAATTGCAACATTCCTTAAACGAGTCAATACTTAAACAACACCAAGTACAAATCCCACCAACACAATGAAACATAACCAACCAAGAGGAGGCACATCTATTAAGATATCATTTTTGTTCAAAATAACGCAGAGAACACCATATCAAACATCACATAGTACCAGAGAAGACACAAGTCAAATTATAAAAGAACATACTATTATGGATCTCATAAGTAAAAGTCACACTTTGAGAACCTACTCGTAGTTTATGTTCTTCCAATAATTTTAGTGTCCTTGTTTAATTTCTGACTAATGCCAGACAATGTTCAAAACATGACGCAACACATATTGTAGAATTTTGTTTTTAATACAAGTAACTTTTTTTAAAAACTACTTCGTTTGGCATTTTTTAAAGATTTAATTGACTTGTTTAATTTTTCGGTTGAGTACCAAACACTGTTGTTTCTAACATGAGGGAACTAATAGCAGCTGCTTAATTAAATACGTATAACCCCGTTTATAATATAACATGTGTATTAGGAAATAAAACAAAAACTTACAAGAGCTAAGAACATTAGTATATGCACATTTATTCAGGCAACTACACAGGTATATTATTACGAACACAGTAAGCCCCAAATAATCAGATTCCCGCCTTTGCCCAATCGGATAGGGCCCTTTCCGTTACGTCTTATTTGAGACAGTGCCGTCATATCTTGTTGCATCGATGAGGGCACGGCACCGTGTCCCTATTCTCATCACTTCAATAAATATTTGTAGTTTCTTCGATTAAATATGTCAGGTATCGGCCCTCCTCAAGAATACCCTCTTCATTCCTCTCCCTCTAAATATTATAAAATATTTTAGAATTAAGAAACGTTCTTATCTTTACTTTTAAAACATAAAAAGCGTGTACAAAGAGTTATGGTGCCTAAGAGACTGTACCAATACTAAAATCCACATTCGTTTCTTTAACCTCACAAAGCTGGCCTGGGGTACATATTTCTTCCTTTTCCTCCCTCCCCTTTCCGTCTCTGCTCTCTATTTTCTACCCAATTCTCTTGTCCCTATTCTTTTCTTCTGTTGTGACCCTTTTCACTGTGCTTCCCCCTTATCAAACACAAGTCTTTTCCCTTTTTTTTTCATCCTTTACCTTTCACTCGCTCTCCTTGTCCTATTTTGGATGTGTCTCTCTCTCCCCCTCGGTACAACGATATCCGACCCTCTCTTACATAATTCTATTCTCACTCAGCCCCTACAGATACTCTATGCCCTTTTCGTCTTTCGTTGGTTGGTGCTCTTTGTCCATTTCCTACCCTCCATAACATGCTACAGTCATTATAACTACACTTACTACGTCTCTCCTCACTCTATAACTCGTTAATCATATTACTACTACTACTATCATATTATCATATGTCATGATAGCTGACGATGGGGATTACTCCATCTTCGTCTTTCATCTGTATCTCTCATTTTGAGTCCTTTCATAGTCCGTCTTCTTCATGCGTGCTCTCTCTCTCATCTCTCTCTCTTCTCTCTTACTTCTCTCTCTGCTTGACTTCATCTCTACTTCATTTATCAGTGTACTCCTGCGTCGTGTACTCTCTTAGCTTCGCCTTATCATCCTCTCCATGCTGCTGTACGGTTCTAGTGCTCGTTATTATACTCGTCTTGACCTTCAGTATCATCCCATGCTCTGCTCTCTTTAGCGTGCGTCGTGCGTGCTCTCTCGTCTCTCTCTTTGAGTATGCTCATCTCTTAACTCTCTTCATCTCTCTATCTAGTATATTACGTCGTCTCAGTTACATCTCTTGCTCTATCTCATTTAAGGCGATCATCTGCTCTCTCATCTCTCTCTCTTCTCTCTCTCTCGCTCTACATCTCTCGTCTGCGTGCGTGCTCCGACGTTCATCTTCTCTACTCATCTCTCTCTTCTCTCTACAACCTCAAATACAATCTGCTACGTATCAGCTCGGTAACTCTCTCTCTCTCTCTCTTCCCTCTCTCCTCCTCTCTCTCTTCTTCTCGTCTTCTACATTCTCTCTCTTCATCTCTCTCCATCTCTCTCTCATCATGCTCTCTTCTCTCTCTCTCATACTCTATTCTCTCTCTCTCAATCGTCTCTAAATCTCTCTGCGTCTCTCGTGCAATCATCTCTACTCATGCTTTTACTCTGCTCCGTACTTCTCCCTCTACTCTCTCTCTACTCTCAAACTTCGTCTCTCTCAACGTAGACCTTCGAACATTCTGCTCACTGCTCTCATCTATCATCGTCACTCTCTCTCTCTCTCTCTCTCTCTCTCTCTCTCTTTCTCTCTCTCGTACACTTTCTCTCTTCTCTCTCTCTCTCACTCTCTCGTCTCTTATCTCTCTCTCATACTCTCTCTCCTCTCGCTCTCTCAATCTCTCTCTATGCCTCTCTCTCTCTTCTCTCTCAATCTCTCTTCTTCTCTCTTCTCAAAATCTCTCTCTCAATCCTCTCTTCTCTCTCGTCTCTCAACTCTTCTCTCTCTCTCGCTCTTCTCTAAACTCTCTCTCTCTCTCTCTCCTCTCTCTCTCTCTCTCTCTCTCTAATACTCTCTCTCTCTATCTCTAAACTCTCTCTCTATCCTCGTTCCTAACAAATCTCGTCTCTCTCTCTTCCTGCTCTACGTCTTCTGCGCTCTCTTGCTGGCGTGCGCCTCCTCTCTCCTAACGATTCATCATCTACACACACACACACACAACATGAGAAATTAAGGATCTTTCAATGTCCCACAGTATGAATAATTATACATTTTAATCGTTTAGTCAAGCAGGAAAGGTCTTTGTCTCTTTGATATATTTTAATAACAGGTAAATTTGTGACGGTTCTGATCATTACTGGTATGAGCGTCAAAAGAGCAAAGTAACCAATGTGGTACCCCTGTTTGACGAAAGGTAACATAAAAACTAAAAACAATCCAAATCAAAGCTGACTGTGTAACAAAAATTACAAATGTGGAAGAGAAACCAAAAAATGACTTGATGATAGGATGTTATAATTCAAATTATTTATTATAGTAGCCGATAGGCCCTTCAAAATTAAGCCAAATTTCTTCATAAAAACACATTAAAATTGACTATATATAAAAAAAGTTATCTATACAGAAAATCTTCATCCCACAAAACTCGCAAAGTAAGAAACAGATAATCATATCCTTAAACACAAAATTCAGAAAGAATGGTGTCCTAAACTCCAAGCAGTCACAAAGAGAGAGCTGACAGCAATGTCTTGGGTTCCAAAGTTGTAATAGAGCAACTTCTCTCAAGAGTCGCTTCTTCAGAAATTCGTTTCCTTTCAAAGTTAGACAAGAAAAACAATCTATAAAGATCCTTCGTGCATGACCTTAAACCATCTGTCAAAGAGCATTGCTCGTTCCTGTGTCGAGTAGTGTGCGTGCACTCCAGAAAGACACAATAAGCATCATTAGAGTTGTACTAAGTCTTAAAGACACTTTTCCGAGAAGTGGGAATAGACTTATTTTCAGCATGGTATCTAAAATAAGGTTTGGACGAAGGATTTCTGAATTTGTGCTTTTTATATGAACTATTTTTAAAAGAATTCTGCGACAGCGACAAAAGGTGTTACATCGTAGATAGGTTGATAGAGAGATGAGTATGTTTTGAGTAAGAAAAAAATGAATATAAATAGTGAGATATATATAGAAGCATTATTTATTATTAAAATATTAATAATGATTTATAAATATATTATTGATATTAATTATTAAGTTATTATTATATATATGATGATAATAATATTTATTATTAATTATATAATTATAAAAATTATTATTATTTAACTATTTAAACTTATCATTTTCAAAAAGTTTAAATATTATTTCCACAGAAAGATAGTAATTTATCTCCACTTGATAAACATGGTCAAAGATGAAATGATAAATCAAAAAGATTGCAGCCAAAGTGACTTTTATATTTAGGAGAAGAGTATATTTAGAGACTGAATCAAAAATATCTTTAACAAATTCTCCGTGTAAAAGAAGAAAGTCTCGTAGTAAGATATGAGAATAAAAGGTAATTTATTATGATTTGTTCTTATTAATTGCAGCTTTTTAAAAATTACGATATTATTATTTAAATAATATTTCATTATTAATCACTCTAGTTGAATATAAAAAATTTATTGTGTTATATATATAATTAGTCTTCCAAAATGTACAAACCTGCTTCTAAGTTTCTTATTCGAAGTTATTCAAACGTTTCGTTGAAATCCTATAATTCCCTTTTGTTTCAAGGAAATATTAACTTTATGATAAAAGATGATATCTAGCGTATAAGAAAATAAATATTGGAAATAAATTTTTTGTTTATTTGCATTAAGTTTAATTACTTAATATAATCCTTAATTTATAAATAAGCTATCTCTCCGAAAAGCAGTATTCCTCAGTAGTTCCAGAAACCTGTTATTCTTTCAGAAAACACCTTTCCTGATAACTTTATACCTATATCCTCCTAAGCCAGGGGAGTTGACGGTCTTTCATTTCTTACTAAGAATATACTCGCTAATTTCTGATCGTATTTTTATATCATCAAAATTTTCTGATTCTTTTCCGTAATTGATATGATGACATTAAGCCTCCTTTCTTTATTCCTTTTCTCCATAACCCTTCACTCTCTGGCTAACCCATTAAAAAGAAAAGAAAAAAAACAACTTTAGAGGCGGTTAGGCATTAAATTTTACAAGCTAAAGTAGAGAGTTGAAATCATATTATTTCAATTATGTTTTTGATCGATTCTGATATTTATACAATGAAATAAATTTTGTTCCATCACACACAAACACCTATACTCACATTTATTATTATTATATGATATTATATTATTCATTATTATTATATATTAGTTATATTATGTTTATTATTATTAGTGGTGAAAGTTATATTATTAATTTCGAGTTATTGTTTTTGTTTTTCTATTATTTATTTTGTTTTAAAAAAGTTTTTCAGAATAAAAAAAATGACAGAAGAGAATTTAATATGCCAAGCTAGTCGCTCTTGTTGCATTTTTCTTTCCCGTTTTTTTAATTATTTTGTAGAACTCACATTAGTGGATGTAGACCATGAGAAGAATGGTAGACTCAAAGAAAAAAGCCCTTTAAGAAACGAACCTCGGTCGTCACAAGAAGAAATAACCAAAAGATTAAAAACAAAGGATTTTGAAAAAATCCATGACCACAAAGATGTGAGTTGAAACGTTCATTCGAAGTCACAAGGTAAGAAGTTTAGAAGGTGGATCATTGCGAATTTTGCGAAGTAAACTCAAATCGAGGTTTAGAGGAGTGATGGTGATACCGTTCGGTGGTGAGCCGATGAGACCAAACCCTCTCCCCCTTGCACTGCCCATATACCTCCCTCTATCTCCACTCAAACCCGTCAGGATTGGCTCCTGCTCGGTGTAGTATGTAATTATTATTATTATTATTATTATATTATTGATTATAATTATTATTATTATTTCATCTTATTATTATTATTGATTCATTGATATTATTTTTGGTACTGGAAACAGAAATGATAGTAGAGGAACATGACGGTATGTCTAAAAGGAAAGCCGCCCCGCACCCCCCCCTTTTACCATATTCCTATATCCCCAGTGAGAAATTCGGTCGCAGATCAGAAAGAATTTACCCAAGCTTCGACAAGACGGCGCAACCGGACCTCACGTGGTATCTCGTTCAATGTGGTGGGTTCATCCCCTGGGGCAAAGCCCACAATATCCCCTCACAAGAACCCCGCCATTCACTCCTCTTAGGAACCTTTCTTCTCGCCTATCGGCCAGAACTCACATTCCTCTCCGTCAGGCATTCCTTTACTAACTCAACCCACTTTCTCTTCGATCTCCCAGGCCGGTCCGATTCCCAGCACACTTCACCTACGGTAAATCCACCACCCTCCCCGAGCGTTATACAAAAAACTCAAAAGACTATCATCCATCCAAATTCCACATGTACGAAAACTGTTCAATCGTACTCTTCGACAGTGAATAATCCCTCATTGATAATCCTTATTTCATAATACCCTCTAAAATAAATGTGTTGATAGAGGAAACAAGGGTTAGAAAAGCAGGCACCAATAATAATTAAAAGCACATGCACAGGGCATAGATGATACTCTTAACGAAATTCGAGCACTCTTTCCTCACTGCGCTCAGAGCGATTCCTATCTGCTAAAAACACATCATTCCCAGAGGAGATCCCCCTTCAGTTCAACCCATACCCGACACACCGCTGCCCATATCCATATCTCTCTAAGCACAAGCGCGAGCTATTTAAAAATATTCCCAAAGCGCGCGCGCTCATCGCCCACCTGCAGGGAGCGACTCCAATATCTCTGCGTCAAAAGACAAACATTCTCATATAATACCCCTAAAGTTCGATACCCGAAAGAGCAATACCATCACCCCAGAACCTATCTATATACCCACATATAATCCCACACTAGACGCTATACACCCTATCTTGAACCCGTGTTGAAACTCTTGAATTCTGTCGTGTGTATATTAAATTAGTATCCTTCCTCCGAGTTTTAAATTTTATGAAATAAAAGATAAATACTAGTTGCAAAGCTATGATAATAATATTTAAAGAGAGAAAGGACTTTATTATACTACTTTAAAAACGTAAAATTGTGACTTGAAATACGTGAGGTAGGGTAGTAGTCATGAATAAATAAGATTACATTGAGATGACTTTATGACTCATTATGAGACTTTTTTTTTTTTTAGTTGCATCAAGTATTCAGTGTTAGATTATGTATATTATGATATTAATTTGAAATTATTATTGATTATGATTTATTATGATTATTGAATATTTATGTTATAATTATTGATTTATTTAAAATTATTATTATTATTATTATTGATTTTATATTATTATTTGCAAATAACAGATGATGGACCACCAACAGTACAGTAAACTGTATTCTACGAGTGAAAAATTTGAATCTAATTATAAGCAATGTTTAAAAGGACATTTGCTTAATAAAATTCTGAATTAATGATTTTCATGAATTATGACATGACGTGCATAATTTAAAAAAATAGTTATTAGCGTTGAGTTTATAATAAGCTTCTCAATCACAAGTCACCAATTTGTGATTACAAAAGCATAACTCGGGGTCGGACGTTGAGAGCGTGTGTAGATTGGTTGTTTTCTAGATTATGAGCGGATTATTTCTGATTTATCGTCATTGTGTAATTGTTAGTTACCTTACATAATCTGAGATAAATCAAAAAGACGTTCCATATACTTAGAGATAACTTGCTAACAAATTATGAGTCATAACTAATATATTAAAAATTGATTAGAGTGAAAAGAGACACAAATAAGCTCCACCTGATTGAAGGACTGGAAAGAAAAGATGTAAACACCCCCCAGTCAAAATGATATTTTTTTAATTTATATAACTAAATCTGTCTTGTTCTGCATTACAAACTTTTATCAATTTTATATTTCTTTAAGAAATCCACAAGATGTTACCAATCCACCCTATGCTGTATGTTTATTTTCAGTTAACATCTTCACAGACGAGAAAGGCCCCTGCGTCGTCAATGAACCTCAGCAAATGTTGATTAAGCACACCTCAGACCCACAAAACGGGGTTGAAGAAGAAAGCGCAGTTAATTTTTATGAATGTCGAAAAATATTCTAATGGAAATCGACCATTTATTCTTTAACGGCATTTGACACCCGAGCCAACACCCAGACCATGGACTAGAACGTGCAACAAAATGACCTCAAAGAACAGAAACTAAAACTTAACAAGGAACCATAAACAGGCGAAAAAGAATACGCCGATAAATGCGTCGCCATATGGCAATAAAACATGAATACACGTATTCCGGATACTTGGAAATGAAAAGATGGATGCTATAACGAGGCTCAACGAAACAGCGAAAAAAGAAAATCGAGGAATCACTTTATGAAATTTAAAAATAGAGAAAGAGAATGATGAAATAAATTGCTCTTACAGCACGCAGTGAATTGTGTGCCGTCTCCAAAAAAATCAATTGTTGATTCAGAAGAAAGCATATCGAAGAGGTCTTATATGATATTAGCTCTTGTTGCTGAATATATTAAAGAAAGACGCGGAGACTGTGCAGACCCACATATGTATCGGATGTTAAGACATTAGTGCTGAGCGATATGGGGGAGAGGGTAAATATACAGAAAGCACACGGAAAAATAGCCGATGATGCAAGAGTCTCCACTTTAACACTACACGACTATCAACCCCTAGTCACTACCATACCTGATACTCCTTATAGTAGAGTCGAGTTGCGCACAATTACACACCACACACCTCCAAAGCAAAGTAGCCCCTAGATCACACTCGAGAAATATCCAAATATCGATATGATGTTTATAAGCGCCCCATACCCCACCGACGAGATCTATGTGTACAAAAACAGTTAATAGAAACCGATTAATTGAATATTAGTTCAATTTAAATAATACCCATCAAAGAATGAAGAACATGTCAATCTTAATGAGGTACCGGTCAAGCAATCTTACACGTAGACCTAAGTTTGACTCCCTGTATTTACGCGTGAAAGGGAGAGAAGCTAATTTATACACCACTCGAAAGACTACTGAAGTTTTTATGCCATCAAGAGAAGATGTGGGAGATGGTAGCGTGAGGTGAGGTGGAATATCTGTGAGTGTGCCAGTTGGTATGGAATGTCCAAACTTGGAGCTGATATAAAACCTCCTTCTAGAAACCTATCGTACAAAAATCTCCTTGCGCTGAAAATTTGAAAACGGAGGAGATAAGCTCTATAAGTATAGAAGCACAATATAAAAGTAAAGAAGCCCTAGGATATAATTAACGGGTCTAGTCATTTGGAGAGTTGAGTGAGCGGTGCTATGCCTCTAACCCAAGATTGCTGGGACGAATGTAGCACTCGAGTGAGTACCCTACAAATATAGATGTGTGGAGTAATTAATCAAAAAAAAATAGAAAACAAAATGAAAAAAAAAAAAGAGAAGTAACCATTAAGTTCTACTTGAATGAGAAAGTTTTAGTCACAGATAAAATAGTGAGTTGTATAGAAACACACATTCATAAACCCGACACGGTTGAGAAAAAGCTCAAAATTTAACGTTTCTGGCGTTACTCGTGAAATAATATAAGTTTAATTCCAAAAACCTCATTTAGAAAACCCACGATTGGCGAACCCACGAACGGTGACAAAGAACCATTTAAGTAAATTTGTTTCTATATGAGTGAAAGAAAAGTTTTTATCAAAAATAAATCTCCACCCTCCACAACACACCCACATAAACGGAAACCTCACACGGTCGTGTCAAAAAACATTAAAAGTGTTCACCGTTAAACTGTGATAAAAGGCAATTTAACTCCAAACAACCTCAAATTTCAGAAAACGCGCGACATTCGGAAACCGACGACGCGGGTGACACACAAAAGCCCAAGTTTAGCCCACCAAATGTTCTCACTTCTGATAAAGTAGTTTAGAGAAAATCAGAAAAGTAGTTAGGAAAGCCCCCACATTTTTTTCGAACCCACACGAGTGAAAAAATCATTTAAGTTGTTTCTTATACGTGTGATGTAATACTAACGCTCTGTTAGTGTAAAAAAGCTAGTCTTGAAAACACCATTCGCAACCCCCACACCAACGGGAGTGAGAAGAACCAATGTAATTTTCGTAAAACGTCCGATATAAAGAAGTTAAAAACATAAAAGTAATTTAAAAGTTCACCTCTTCGAACCAACACGGAAAATGAAAGAGACACCCACTAAAAGTGTATACTGTACTTGTGTATAAACCCCATGTGTAAATTAAAATCATAAATATTTAGTTTGTAGAAAACTGCACTTCCAACACCAGCAGCAGTAGAAAATCATTAGTTTTGGTTGGTTCATTCAAAGTTTGATCCTATTTAGAACGATTTGGAACGTTTATTGTACGTTTTTAATAATAATAAGAGAGAGATGAATCTAATCGCATTGAGATGAGAGTCCTGAAAAAATATTTTAAGAATATATTATGCACACATTATTGACCTCACACACTGTATACGTGGATCTTAGAACCAAAAGAAAAGAGTAATAGCGAAGGTTATTAGTGAGTGAGTGTGTATAAATAATAACGGAGGTAGGCAAAATCTTAGTATTACACTACAAATTTACATAGTGGAGGTCTGCCTAGATGAATAATAGAAAAGCAGTAGTAGGCAAATTTAGGAGACTGTAAGCTTTAGTGTCTAGCATATTTAAGGTCGAAGCCCCCGTAGATGTATTAAATGGATGCGTTAATATTGTATTAAAGAATGTTCACAGCTTTTACCTATGCTGAATGATGACGTAGGAAAATTATTTATTTATTTTTTAAATTTATCACACACTTATATTTCTTCGAGGTCTATTTTAATTTCGTGTAGAGACAATTATATTGCATTTAATCCTAGCACCATATAGAGTTTGTTTTGTGTGGTGAGATTCCTAATTTCGTGATAGTTATATTTCGACGTGTTAAAACCTAGCGGTATAAAATAGTTGTATCAGATTATTGTTTCACATATTGTGTGTTTTTCCTTTTTAAACGAAAATAATGTCAAAAAGGACCACTCATTATATCGAGGATTGGCTGAGAAACTGAGTCAGCATCGATTATTTAGCTGCCCTTGACTAGCAGTTTTAAGAAAAGCTGGAGGAGATAAATGGGCGATCCAGTTTTTACATTTATAAAAAATAACCCAAAGGGATGAAAAAAAGTAATGAAACCCACTCAATAAGCGAAAGTGTACTCTGATTAAGCCTTTACCGTCTCCCGAAAGAGTCTCGGAAGACTCGCTGCAATTGTCCCCTAATCCCCGATTACCAGTGTAGTTCACATTTTTCCATTCTCTTTTTATCATTGATACTTTCTGGCTTAGATTCTGGCTTCCTGAGACTTTTAGACTTTGATAACAGTTGAGCATTACATAAAATGTTTAGGAATGCTTTACAAGTGTAATATTCATAAACTTATTTACCAAGTTCATCCACAAAAATACATAGTGTCATGAAATCTTTTGTGAAGACACCCCGATGGATGCCAAGGATGGGTAGTTTCGCTTATGTAAACCAGGGGAGCACCAGACCATTCCTTTGGACATTGTACAAAAAGAATCTTTGTTGCACATTTATTCTGCGAGTATCGGCAGGAAACACGAATTCCTCCGTTGTGGTCACTGCAATCGGGGAGGGGGGTAAAGACCCTAGTAAGGAAAAGAGTAAGAAATTTGTAATGTGAGGCCACTGAATGCTCTCACTCAATAAATAAACCACCAACAGACCGGATTTAATCACTATCATCAGTTGCTCGACAACCCACCCCCAGCCACAAAAATGAAATGATCCGAGACTATATAGATGCGTAGATCACAATAAGGAGTATCTAAAAAATCTATAGGGTAACTTATCCACTTAAGCAATGAAACAGTGTCCCGAGTGGGCTGGAAAAGACGTTCATAGTGCGAGGCAAAATGTCATCCTTGCGGTAAAAACGCCAGATTTAAATTAAAGTGAGATAAAACTTTTAAAGAATCTCCAAATTGGTTTTCAAAGAATAATCAAGAAAGTCCACCCTTCATATTCGTTGATTGCGAGCATCCCCGCACATCTTCATTGCGAAAAGCGGACGAACACCGACAAAAACTCGAAAAATTAGATTTTATAAAATCAGAGAACACAGGTCAAAGAAAAACATTGGGAGGACGGTCTTCTCGACGGGAGTATACAAGATGCTGAAAAATAACCCGCTTTATTTAATTAGGAACAACGCCTTCACCTGATCTGTCATATAGGGATGAATGATTA
>JABUQX010064280.1:25000-30000 GCA_015478945.1 Trachelipus rathkii | reverse complement strand
TATATATATATATTATATGGCGAAGGCTAGTTGCAATCGTCATTTTCTCACATTTCTCTTGTCGATACGAGGTCTTCTCACTCATTTTATATGCTCTTTTAATTTGTAGATAAGAACTGTGTTGTTATTCTATCTATGCTTTTTTAATGTTGATATGTATATTATAAATTTCCAGATTTTGTGTTCAGGTCGGAATCTCAATTCTTTATTTAAGTTTAAGGGCAGTGATTACCAACCTTTTGTAATTACGGCCACCCCTATTTTTAAAGGCTGGTTGGAATTTTTAAGGCCCACACTTGTGTATAATAATAATAAATAAATAATTAATTATATCAACAATAGTTGTAATGATAATAATAATCATCTGTAGAATAATTAATTAATTAATAAAAATAAATAATAATACATAATATAAATAAATATAATAATAATAATAAACTTAATAAAATAATTAATAATAATTATAATTAATAATACTAATAATAATAATAGATTTTAAATTTAAAATATCTATAAAACATACCTGTTAAAATTTGAAAGCTGGAGTTTCGCGGTTTAGAATCGATTAATGGGAAATTTGTGCTTGATGCTTGGAGCACAAATATTGTATGTTAGGTCTGATGTTTGATAACGCAACAGGCATATTTTCCTGAAGTTTCAACATTCTATTTCGTGTTTTGCATTTTATCGCGACCATTGCAGAGAAAGCTTGTTCACAAAAGTATGATGTTGAAGAAAATGGCAAAAGGAAACTTGTGGCTTTTTCTACTAGGTTAGGATACTCCTTTTGTATGCTAAGCCAAAAAATCAGCCGCTGATAAGTCAGTCTTCTCAAGTTTAATTTTCCGTAAAGAATCAGCGCAGAGATCATTAAATTCTTCTCTTTTCAGTAGCTGTGAAATCTAGTTATTCAGCAATATCTGCCTTGTGAAATGGGGAAACAATCCACTCAAGATTCTTAACGGAAAGAGAAGGAAAGTACTTATCTACTGCATCTTTGCAATTTGTGATAAATGATCAAGAATTGAGGTGAGATTGTGATTTCAAAAAAAAATATTTTCGAAAATTTTAAAAAGGGATGGAAAATTTGAAAAATCACTTTTCTCAATTGCAGACTTCCAAGAAGCTACCTTTCTCATGAAATCTTTCATTTCAGTGGTTGAAGAAACTGTTGTTTCTTGTCGTCACTGTAATGAAGTATTTAATACATTTAGTTTACTAAATATATCTGACAGATATTACAGCTATAAACACCAATCATCATTTTGCAGCAACCTAGGAAAATGCATCATGTTTCTCTTTCTCAAAAAAGACTGAAAGCGGTTCAGTACTATACCACGAGATAATAATGAGATATATGGTGCATCCATTTCACAACATTTTTTCAAAGAGTCTTCACTTCAAAGGTCGCGATTTAATGTAATTTATCATCTTCACAACCTGATTTATAAATTCAGCGAACTTATCATCACAATTTTTCCCCTACTAGTGCTTCTCTGTGCAGAAAGCAGTGAGTTATTTTCAATGATACATTTTCCTGTAAAGCTGGCGCAATAAATCCTCTATGCTTTCCTATCATTGATGGTGCACCATCAGTACACATTACACAACAGTCGTTCCATGAAATGACCATGGTTATTAAGATAGAAGAGGACGGGAAGCGGAAATTATCGGTGCCGGTACTAGTTGTTTCCAACTCTTTGCAAAACAAAAGCTGCTCCCGAATATATTTTACGTCATATTTATCTACAGAATCCAAGATGATGATTTTTTGGACAGTAATATCAGTACTTTTCAAATCTATTTGTAAAGCAAAATGTATTGGTGAGTTTTTTATTTTTATCTGTGACTTGTTTCATTTATATTTAATTTAGACATTTCAGATATTCTACGGCTTAATAGTATTGTTGAGAGAGGAAAACCTTTTGAAATTTTGGTTATGGTTTCAACCGATAATTTTTGCACGCGGATTAATTGAAATCCTCTCCAAAGCTTGTATGAGGTTTTGTCATTTCCTTGGCGAGGCAGCTCGGCAACTTTTTAAATGAAGCTGCGAGAGAAGCGTCACTTGTGGTAAATCTCTTCAATATTCTATTACCAACTTTTTCTTGATTTTCTAATAGCCTTGAAAAATATGAGCCAGGTTTCTGGGATACACCTGGGTGCTTCGTAGCAAGATGTCTCTTAAGTTTGCTGGGTACCATGGCTTAGCATTTCACCACACACTAAGCACAGGGGACATGGATTATCTGCATCGTTGTTCCATGAAAATTGGTAAGACAAATAACTCTCTAAATAAGTTCTTTTCTTTAAAAGAAATTCTTTTGATGTTGAAGATCCAGGAATGATAATGTTCAAATTACTCTCACTTAAAGTAGGTGGTATAAGTTCGCTCTCCTATTTCTTGAAAATTTTAGAACATTTCTAGCACAAATTTTAAAACAAAATGGAAAGCAGTTTTAAATTAACAATAGACATAGACTCATAGACTTATAGAGGTCATAGAGCATCTTACTGTCTTACGCCTGGCAGAGACCTTTGTCCTGCAACTTACGTAATATATATATATATATATATATATATATATATATATTATATATATTATATATTATACTATATATATATAATATATATATATTATATATATATTATATATTATATATAATATAATATATTTAATATATGTATATATATATATAATATATATATATATATATTATATGTATTATATATATAATATATGATATATATTATAGTATATATATGTATATATATATATATATATATATATAATATATCTCTCAGGAGAAAGAGAGGGTATAGAGTTCTTATAGAATTTTTGTCTAATAAATTGGAAAACGTAATTTCATTAAAATGGTTAGAGATGTTACAATTAGGTTAAAATCACGCGGCACCCCTGACGCAGATCTTGCGGCACGATAAGTGTCGCGGCACACCAGTCGGGAATCTCTGGTTTAAGTTCAAATAGCATTTGAAATTATTCACTCCGCCATGCCGCTACGTCTATAATTTCAACACCGCCTCCAGTGTTTGTTATAGTTCAATTTCATCAGATCATGGATATTGGGAGATTCCTTGGTATACGTTTTACCTTAAATATTATATTAAAATTTTGTGTATTTACTTCTTAAAAGTAGGAATTTTTTAACACATGATCTTACTTGTCCATATGAGGTTAGCTTCATTTTTAAAAAAACTATTTTTCATTACAACACAGAAATTAGTGATTGTAGAAGACTCTTTCAAATATTGTTAACTTTTTCTGTTAACATCTTTGAATGTTAGTTTAAAATTATTAGCCTATGACCATATGTGGCAGAGATTTACAGTAGTAGAAACCGATTATTACAATTATATATATATATATATATATATATATATATATATATAATATATATATAATATAATATATTTATTATATTATTATATTATAAAATTATATTATATATAGTATCTCATATTTTTTACAAATTTATATATATATATATATATATATATATATATATATATATATTGTTTGCAGTAAATTTGAAAAGGAAGAACTCAGATAAAAATGGAAATGGTAGCGGTGAAAACGAAAAAGATACCAATAAGTCAACTAAGACTACACAAGAGGCAATCCCTCCTACTTCGCAGCATATTTCGCATGATGAAGAACCCACACCCAGGAACAGCACCTCGACGAGTCAAGATATGGGTCCAGATTTCGGAGCTAGAGCGTTTTCAGTAAGATGACAGTCACGAAAATGACATTGGTATATGATAACGTGGACATTCATCTTATCTATGATTTCGACTGAAAAAAAGAAACAGTTACTGAAAAAGTGTTGGATTCCACCTAAGACCTATATATAATTTTTTGGAAGATGCTACCCACTTAGAAGAAATTCAATAATTGAAATTGGTTGGAGACATTTTATTCACCTTGGCGGTTTTGTAAGGAATACAAACACAGAGTGCATAAAAATGCTGGTTGAAGCTGCAAGATTGTGTTCCTACAAGACGTTGCCGGTAGGAATCCAAATAACCGGATTTCTAAAGAAAATCATTGAAGAAAATAAAAAAATATTATCCTCAATTATTTCATGTGTAACATTTTCTGGTACGCGCGATTTACCGCTTCGCGGGGTAAGCATCATGGTGAGGGAGTGTTGCAAGATTTGTGCTGCTTACGAATAGATGCCGGAGATCAGTCATTGAAACCAATTTTGAAAAGGGGAAGAAAATGCTACATACCAATCAGTTCAGATCAGAAATAAATTCATTTCTCTATGTGGTACTACTATAAAGGGAAGGCTCGTTAATAAGGTAAAGGAAGCGTTGCGCGTATAGGCTACTAGCAGATTGAAACCGTGATATTTCTTGGAAGGAAACATTATCCATAGGGATTGCCGCCTATTTTGACAGAGGAGTTCCGATTGAAGTCAAAGAGGAACTTATTGGCTTTGTAGAACTGAAAGCGCTTGACGCAAAACCATTGCGAAAGCCATTGACGATTTTGTCACGACCGAAGAACAGGATCCGAGAATAATGCGTGGGCTTGGGTTTTCGATGGCTGTTCGTACGATGTCTGGGCAAAGAAGGAGGTGTGTCCAGCAATATGCGGAAAAGTATTACAAAAGCATTGTTTCTTCATTGCTCTTTTACACAAACAAAATCTAGTAGTAAATTTGAACACAATACCAGAAATCCGCAATCCTGTGGGAACTATAAAGCGACATGATTACGTGTTTATCGCGAGTCGGTCGTTGAGAAGAAAATTAAATGGCTTAACATCCCAGCTATGTCAGCCAGATGTCTGAACAACCACAAGTGATCAGAGTGTTTTAGGAGCACTTTGTACGAATGATGCAAAGCATTAGAAATCCTTTCAATTGAAGAAAATAACAGCCACAAGAAAAAAAGGCGCTTTCAGTTTGCATTCAGCGGCATTGTAAGTCGGTCATTCATTCATTGGCTATGATATTGGATCGCGAAGT
>JABUQX010064280.1:0-17500 GCA_015478945.1 Trachelipus rathkii | reverse complement strand
TTTAGGAGCCAACATGTTGGCAAACTTTTTTCTCTATTCCCTCCAATTTGGAGTTTAAGTTAACACGTCACAGTGTATGGTTAACGATATAGGGTTCAGAGATATTTCGATATGTAACATTTTTATGTAACATCCTTTTTAAAGGGAAAAGTGGCCTATATATATATATAGTGTCGTATAATATATATATAATTAATATATATATATAAAATATAGTATAATATATATATATATATTTATTATATTATATTATTATATATTATATATATATATATAATAGTATTATATATTATTATATATATTATATCTAATATAATATATATATATATATAAATATATATATATATTATGTTAACTTATATATATATATTTAGTATATATATATGGTAGTGAGTAGCTCTATATCGACGATAATATATATTATATATATATATACTATATATATATATATATATTAGTAACAGGATTAAATGGTCAGTGCCTGCAATACTCGCAGAAAGGCCTATTTCTCTGGGATGTTAATAAACTCTTCCCTTTTTTTGTTTCTGTCGTTGTTTACTGTTTCGTTTTGGTGTGTTTTTGTTGTTTTTGTTTGACAAACACACACACACACGATGAGTACCAAGACTGAGAATGGCGCGTTCATAATTTAGTTTTGGTTGGTTATTTCTTCCTGTAGTTTGAGATTATTGTCTATACCACATTTATTGTCCCGTAAATTGGCACTTTTGTTTTCACCTCTCTGTTATGCACCTCCTCACGTATCTCTCATATATAGATATATATACCGCTCGCTCCATTGTCCATTCCCGTCTCCTTTCTCCTGTTCGATAATACTATCATCTTCAGTCGTGTTTAGAGACGAGGTATTGGCCACTGTTCCCCTATGGAATGGGCTCACGCCTTAGAATATGCAATACGAAAAATATGCATGACAAACTAATAACACTATACGTGGAGAGAGCCCGCGGACATAACTATACCTCTACCTCAATCTTCTAATAGACGTATTACCAAAGAAGTGAGAGACCACGCCTAGATGATGAGATCGTTTAGTGGGTAGAGATCTCCTCCTGATAAATAAGCAAATATTGCATGCCAATATATTTTGCAAACCCGGTGTCTCCGCGCGCCGGAGTTCTTTATAGATAGAAGGGTGAGAGAGAGGTTTAGGAAAACATTGAAACAGCTGGAAAAGAATACAGTGGAAGAGGAAAAATAACGTTATTAAATAAGGGCGATTAATCGAGTAGTGTCGCAAACAATCCAAAGGAGTGGACTCAAGTGCTAATAGAGCTTCTTACTAGATTCTTATACTGAAAGAAAGTTGTAGTTTAATTTAAAAATACGAAGACTGGGACATAAACTTCGTTGTTGCCAAATTGTTTCTGTCAGAGGCTGGTTGTGTCTCTATCACCACGCCTTCGACTAAAACCCACACATACCATAACATTGTACGCAGGAGCAGCGCTCGCAGCAAAATATATACACTATAGAGCGATATGTACACTATTGTGCCGAAACATCAGGAATACCACAAAGGTACGGCGTTTCTCCTCGACGATATCAGAGTCGTCAATCCATGGTTATTCGGATAATAGAAAAACAATAATAATTGTACTTACCAGCGGAATTCTTCTACCCTAATAATCCCAACTGGAGAGAGCTTACAGAATGAGGTGAGCTGTCGACGCATTTGGTCGTGCTGACGAGACCACCTTTAACTTACCACTCTCTGCGTCGCAAGCAAATGGGGATCAAAATCATGGCCTCGGTGCGCTCATAAAACAAGCAAATGTCTTTTATTCCCTTGTCACTAAGCACTCTTTTCCCGTTTTTTTTAACCCAACTAAATGGATGAGAGAACAGAGGGGACACAACAAGCATGATAAGAAGGGAATGATTAAAACTTAATTTAAGAGGGGGCTCAACATAATGTATGGTGCATAGATATACACATGGGCACTAATCGACGTAAATATATTCAAGAATCAACATAAGTTTGTCACGGCGTCTATATGATAAACATTTCAAGACTGCCTCCGAAAATCGGTAGTACAAACACTAGGATTTTTTCTTATCGCAAAAACATATACCGAAAAAGGACATTCCACATCGTCTTCTCACAAAGTTAATCTTGAGACTATAATATACATAAATATATTAAAAAAACAAGTTTGCAGCAACGTTTATAAGAAAGGTATCTCATGAATAAATTTCGACGTCTATCTCTACACTATATAAAAGCGGAACTCGTATAATAATCAGGCAAAATGCAAAACAGTTCTAAAGCACAATCAAAGGGAAAATATATGACATCACTTAACTACTACACAAATAAACTTATTGGGCAAATCGGAAGACACACAATTTGAGATATTTTCTCAAATACTAGCACCGAGTGAAAAAAGTTCAACATCTTTCTCTCACACTAAATAACTTGGAACAACTGCTTTTACAAGCAAAAATTCTCTTATTCTAAAAATCAAGGCTCCTACCATTGGCATTTCTTTCCATGCCCGCGCGGTTCCCCTTGGTCGGTATTTTTGGATGGACTGAGTTTACCCCTGTCCTCGACAAATTAACTTTCTTCCCTATGCCCTGTGACGCCCACTTCCGTTCACAAGGGCCAATTGAATTTGCCTAAATTTATGGGAAAATCCCGCCCATATAACAGTTTTCCAAATTTTTCTATTGACCGTTACTCATTAATGTTTTTTCTGAGATTGACACAGCTATTAAATTGGGTCCGACTAAAACCTCAGATTTCCTGTCTCATCGATGTTGCTAATGTTTTCGGGATAAACAACGGTCAACTTACTCATCAGGAAGGTTTCAATTTACTTACGATGAAATCCTAACGATTTTCCCTCCATCGTTATTTATAACGACGAGGGACTTTAACGAACCTTTCCCTCCGTTATTCAAAACCACTTCGTCTGCTGGTTCAACCGTAGCAAATTTCGTTTAGTTTTTAAGGAACCTTTCCATCGCTTGTTTAAAATACTGTGATGGCTTATTTACAACTGACAATTCGGTATGGTCGCAGATGTCTCAAGCGACATTAAACTCCCCCACGGAAAACCCCCACTCCGGCGTTTCACCTGTGGTCGTCACAGATAAGCAGGTCAGAGCCAGGCGAGGTCAGAAAAAAGGGGGGGGCCATCAAGAGTACTTTTCTTCGTTGGAAAGAATAGCTCGTATCCTCTGCTTACCCAACACGTGCGCTCGACGGGAGGGCCTCTCCCGAGGAGAGCCCAATGCCGCAGGTGCTTCAACTGGTGGAAGTGGATCTGTGGATCAAATAGATTGTAGTGTATCTTCAACGGGTACAAGTGTATAACGGCCCGGATTATTTCACCGCGACTATTGCTGAGAAACACCGACTGGATGTGCCCATCAGGTCTGATGGACATTAACTATGCCAAATTTCCACCTCAACCGCGGACCAGCGTCCTCTATTAGAACCATGTCTCCGATCCTAACGTTAGGGTGGTTGGAGACATTCCAAGATTGCTTCAGGCTGAGCAAATAATTCTTTCTCCAAGCGGACTAAAACTTAGCAATGAGGGCGAGTAAATACTTATACCTTTTGTTGACCTCCTTCGGATCAGGGACAGGAAGGGTATTCAATTTGTATACCATCAACAATTGGGAAGGCGTGAGGTGCTCCTCGCAATGGAGCTCGTCACCCACATAGGTGAGAGGTCGACAATTGACCACCGATTCAACCTCCGTGAGGACCGTATTGAACTCTTCTGAGCTAACTAGAGAGGTTTTGAGGGTTTTACGGAGAGGGGGTTTGGTCAATCCAATCAAACGTTCAAAGAATCCGCCTTAATGACTGCTCCTGGCCGGGTTGAATCTCCAAGCCATAGAACGTTCAGCGAGAAATTCTTTCACAGAAGGTACCATAAGCGCTTCAAAGGCTGGGACGCCGCCTGGAAATAAGTCGCGCTATCGGAGTTTATCAAGGAAGGTGTTCCTCGTCTTCCGATAAAACGGCGTAGCGCTCGCAAGAATGACTCGGTGCTTTTGTCGAAGATGAGCTCTAACTGTATCGCCCTAGTTCCAGCGCACGTGAACAAGACCACGTAGCTCTTAGTTACGTCGTTCTTTTGGGTCCTCTCATTGAAATATCCTGTGAGATCCACCCTGATTACCGTAAACAGTTTGCTTTCCACCACTCGGAAGCGAGGCAAGGCAGCTAGTGAGGCCGAACGAAAATGTGCAGCTTGTAAACGCTTACAAAGACCGCAAGGGCCTATCACTTTCTTCACCGTTGTTCTCATGCGAGAGAAATAGAACCACTGTCGGACAATTGATACGAGTTCTGAGATGCCCACGGGGTGGTTCGCTTGGTGAAAGTGCCATACGATGAGCCGGGTGAGGGACGAGTCCTACGGCAACAGTACCGGGAACTTAGTGTCAAAGAGGAGCATCGCATTACTCAGCCACCGGTCGCATCTGAGGACCCCATCCACCAACGTCAAGCTCAGCTGCTTAACCAGATTCCCAAGTGGTAACGTATCTCGGACACACGAGATTTTGGATAGGTATCGCTCCTTCTGGAGCCTCCGTATCCAATAAATTTCGGCGTTCGCTTTCTCTTTCAAGGAGATTTGATGAGAAAACTCGGGCCGATATATGGTCAAGGTCAGTGGAGTCTTATGCTTCGACTTTTTTAGGTTCTCTATGAAACGGTGAACCAAAGTGGTGACCTTGATGACCTTGTTAAGAGAGGAGTAGCTTTCTAAGTCAAATATGGGAACAACCTCTGGAACAGCAGCGATGGAAGCGGCTACCGTGACTTCGTTCGTCGCCTGAGTTTCTTCACACATGGAAGGGTGTTCGGTCCAGATGGGCCAGTTTAGAGATTCCGTAAGCCAGGGGACCTTTCTTTCATAAGTCTGTTAACACGTACTTATAGCTAATGGCCCTAGTCAACGCGTCGGCTGGATTATCCTCCGTGGGGACATATCGCCATTCGGCCGTCTGCAAGTTTCTTCGGATTTCATCCACCCTATTCTGATTGAAGGTGGGAAGCTGCTAGGGGGAAAGTATCCATCTTAGCGAGACCTGACTGTCACACCAGTAGTAGATCTTAGCCACTTCTAGCAAACCTTTGAAGGCGTCGATAACGAATTTAATGATTCGAGATGAGAGTAAGGCTCTCATTAATTCCAGATGCGGTATCGAGAGCTCTTTCATTGGCGCTACCTTTACCTTCGCCATGAGGAGACTCGCGATGGGAATGCGCTCTCTCATTGACACAGAGTACACTGCAGTGGCGTAGGCCGCACCTGAAGCGTCTGAAAAGGCGTGCAATTCTACTTTTCGAGCAAAGATCAGCTGTCTAGGCATCGTCAGCTGTAGACAACGTTGCAAATGTTCGGCTATAGAAACCCACTCCTTGCGGTGCTCTTCGGAAATTGGTTTATCCCAGTTTAGTTTCTCCTTCCACAATTTCTGCAGGAGATCTTCCCTCGAACAGCCACCGGAGACAGGATGCCCAGTGGGTCGTATATGGAAGCGAGATACTGCAAAATAGCCCTCTTCGTAACGTCCTCCGAGGCGACAACCTTGAGGGGGTACGAGATGGTGTCTTCGTTCGTATTCCATTCTATGCCCAAAACCTTGATCGTGGTGTCGTCATTGGCCACATTGTTCTCGCGGAACTTCACGTTTGTGTCCTGGGAATTAGACACCCATTCTCGCAAGTTGAGACCAGCCTTCTCGAAGAGGGACCTGGACTGCCAAAAGAAATCTTCCAATTCTGCTTTGATGTCAAAGGTACCGAACAGGTTGTCCTCGTAGATCTGGTTCATTATGATATCTTCATAGTCGGTGTCCGAATATCGGACGTGGGGTTGAATACAGGCAGCCAATAAGAACGGACTGCAAGTAGCCCCAAATAAGACCAAAGTCAGCCGATAGGTGACCAAGGGTCTCCTGGGGTCAGAGGGGGTTTTCTCCCACAGGAAGCGTGTAAAATCTCGGTTCTCCAACCTAAGACGTATCCCAAAATATACCTTCTCTATGTCGGCCGACGTAACATACAGTTTTAGCCGGAATTTCAGCAGGATCTTGGTCAGGTCGGTGATAAGGGAAGGTCCACTGTGAAGACACTGATTGCGACTAGGATTGTTAGAATAACAATAAAACATTAGCCTTATTGCCGTTATGGACGAAGACTTCCGGACCCCAAGATGGGGCAGGTAGTGCAGCTTGGCCTTAGAGTGGATTGGAGTGGTATGAGTCACCTCTTCGATGAAACCCCTCTTTAGTGCATACTTTATAATATCTGAGTAGCTTTCCAGTAACTCGGGGTCTCCTCTCAATCTCTTAAGGACGCTATACAGACGTCTCTTAGCTAGAGCGTAGTTCTCGGGAAGAGATGAGTGACTGGCACGCCAGGGTAGCGATACCACATATCGGCCATTTTCGAATGATAAATTCTCTTCGAAGGCTTCTAGTGTCGTCTTTTCTACCTCGATGAACTGTTCGTCAGGCAGGATGCCAATTTGGGACAGAGACCAAAGTCTGTCCAAATCTTGGGAAGGGATGCCCGTTTCTCCCGACGGGAGGGGATGACAGTTCGGAGGGGAGCGTGGTCGCTCATATGCTCCGGACGCATCAATCACCGCACCATCTTCCAACTGAAGGGAGGATAAGCTGTGGGTGTCTTCAATCGAGGAGCGCTCGAGGTGAAACTGAGATGATTTCGAGTCTTCGAGCGTTTCCGACTTCGTATCGTCCTCCGAATGGAGGGAGGATGAGTGATACGTTACGTTACGTTACTCAGGTAACAATCAGTTTGAGTTACCGGTTCAGATGCCTCAAGCAAATCCTTCAACCTATCTTCCAACTGGAGGGAAAAGGGGTGATTTGATTCAGCTACTGGAGAATGGTCAGCAGAGGGGGGCGGCAAGGAATCCAGACCCGCGGATGCCTTCTTCACCTCATCTTCCAACTGGAGGGAGGAGGGGTGATGTGTCTCAGCGACTGGAGATTGGTCAGCAGAGCGGGGCGGCGAGGGATCTAGACCCGTGAACGCCTTCTTCACCTCATCTTCCAACTGGAGGGAAGAAAGGTGATGTGTCTCAGCAACTGGAGACTAGTAAGCAGAGCGGGGCGGCAAGGAATCTAGACCCGTGGGCGCCTTCTTCACCTCATCTTCCAACTGGAGGGAAGAGGGGTGATGTTCCTTCTGATAAGAAGGGAGATCCGGTCTCCACTCATGGTGAATTGAGCCTCTGCCCTAAAGGTGGACACTACTGTTACCTGTGAAGCAGTGTTTCGGAAAGGAAAGGGTAATGGCCCCCAAATCATGCCACCCACGTTGGTTTTCATGAGGTTGACGCCAAGACGGGATTCGCACGATTTCAGGAACTTTCCCATGCAGTCAGCTCCAAGCAGTAGTTCAACTTCTTCGACCACATCGCTGTACGTGTAAGGATGGGCGAGCGGTACGTGGTGTCTTCGTAACATCCTGGTGGTAACAACCAAGCCAAGGATTTTCAGATCGGAGGGTAGTTTGTCCATCACAATAGCTGTGATGGGAATCGTACCATCCTTTGTTTTAAATCTTGGGTTAACGACATCATGGAAGGCAGCAGTCCCCCGTTGATTAATTTTGTTGATGGCTATCTCCACCTGGGACTGTGGCATGCATTGTAGTTTTCGTGCAGTGGATTTAGAAATCAAGGTCTTCTGGGATCCAGCGTCGACCAGCGTTCTCTCAGTAAGAGTGTCAGCTCCGTTGTAGATAGTCAAGTCAGCCAGCAGGTGCAGCACTCCTCGACCACCAGAGAATAGAGCGGCAAAATTGCTTGAGGCGGCTTCCCCTGAGGGTGCTGTCGACGAGTTCGGCTGCTGTCGGGGGTGATTTCCAACTCGGGAAGCTGGTTGGGAGCAGAATACAAGATGATGATCCGGCGCCTTACAACGGAAGGAAGCCTTAGCACTCCGGCAGTCTGCAGTGACATGGTTTTTGCCAGACATTTCTCGCACCAACTGTGAGTCCTGATCATGGTCCTAATAAACTCTGGTGTCGGAAGCATCGGACACTCTGAGGGAAAATGATCCCCTTAACAAAATCTACAGCTTCGTTTGTTCGATCTCGTCGGGTTCTAGTCCTGCTTCGCAGAGGACTGACCTTTAGGGGGCACTGGCTTAGTATCTGTAGCGCTCAACACGGTGGAAACCTTTTGTCTGTTGGTGCCATGCATTCACCTATCCGTCGAACCTCTCGAAAATTCCTTCCTCTTTGGTGCGTTGGGGTTGGGCTTCGTTTTGGTAGTGTAGGTTTTGGTGGCTTATAGGAAAGCGAGAGCTTGGCTGACTAGGTTCATTACGGAATCGAAGGTCCAATTCTTTCTCACTTCCGTCCAAGGGATCTTTTCCTTGATCTCCGCTGGTAATTTGACGAAAAGAAGAGTTTCTTAGATGATGGAGCTGCTCGTACAATCTCCCACCATCTCCTTTATCTTCAGAGACTCTGTGAAGCAGGAGATGTCGGCCTTGAAGTGGAACACCTCCGAATACGTATATTTAGGGGGTTGTAGTCTTGTAAGTCTCATGATGTGGGTCTCTATGAGTCTGGATTTATCCCCATAGCTGTTCTTTAACAGCTATAGCGCGATACTGTAATTTTCTCCCTTCACAGAGAAATCCGATACCATCTGCTTAACGTCGCTGCGCAAGCTGTGCAAGAGTGTATTTCGTTTCTCTATTGGCTCATAACCATGACCCTCCACCATCGACTCGAAGCTCTCGAGATATGAGGAGAACTCCAGAGGATCGCCGCTGTAAATGGGCAAGGTCCTCGTCGGGGGCTTGAACAAGGTGGGGGACAACCAGAGGCTCTGGACTGGGAAGAAGAACCGTTCCTTCTTTTGTTATCCCTATCTCTCGCGGCCGATACTTCATTGACAAGGTTGATAGTATTTCTTATTGTGGTATTTAGCCGATCACTTTCCAAGTAATCTGCTACATACTCCTCTCGGTCAAGGATATCCTGTATGATAACGTCGCCTTCATCTAGTTTTCTGATGATGTCCTCTAGTTTCTGGACCATAGTTTCTGGACCAGCGTCAGGACCGTTGCCGTCAGTGAATCATGTCGGGCCATCAACTCCTCCAGCTCGGATATAGCCCCGGTAGCGCATAGTTATACAGCTTCTCGTTGTCTTTCGGTATTCCTTAGCTTCTTGGGCTTTTGTTTCTCCTTCTGGGCTTGGTTTTGGCCTTGGGTTTGGTTTAATTAGGGTTCCTGTTCGAAGTTAGGTTTAGGAATCCAGTTGGGGGCGTTGTTTCCTGTGTGGGTCCTCCACTTTGTTCGGAGACCATTGATGATATCTGACCAAGGTAATCCTCGAGTCTTTGACAGTACCTGTAATCGCTAATGTGAGCGTCCCTGTATTCACCACACTCACTTACACACGCGACCAAATGAAAGCATCGCCAAGGCAAAATTAAATTTTAATATATATATGTGATATGAGCATATATGTTATATATATATATATATAGTATATGTTATATATATATGTTATATATGATATATATGATATATATATATATATATATAGTATATATAAGAAGATATATATAGTATATATATGATATATATATATATATATATATATATGTCTTTAAGAATTCCTATAATACCGGGGAAATATGAAAGTATAATGATAAAAGTACCACTTCTCCAATGATATCTGCTTAAAAGAATAAATTCAGTACTTAGACTCAGTCATTTCAAGAAAAGTTGTGGAAGTGGAGCACCTAAGATTTACATCTTTATTTCTCTAAAACATTTAAGCAGGAGATTCGTTATAAGTATGGAAGTTATTAACCTATTAATGTAATTGATGAAAGGAAAGGAGATAGAATACAGCCAGGAAATACATTTTGATTGGATAAATATTTGATTGATATATTTTGGCAGTCCGTAATCAGATTTCCATAAATATGTCAAGCCATGCTTGTTGTACTCTGTTTCAAAAATAGAATATTGATGTGTTACTGTGTTTTAAAACTATAATATTGATGTGTTCATTCTAATTATCTAATTTATTCCAATACCTGTGGAATGCCGTAAATGAAATTGAAGATAAAAGGACAAATAGTAAACATAAAATAAAAAATATTGTACAATAATGTCTACAGTCACTGTCTAACTGCACTTGCAATCAATAATGTGCTCATGTTTGTGTGTACTAACATACAATAGTAGCAGTGCACAATAATATAATACACCTCCAGATACACTCAATGATATGGTACAATGAAAAATGTTGAAAATCAAACGCCGTCGTGTTTTCCTCCCACCTATAAGGGCAGACAGTTCTACCCTGTGCAGGAGCCGAAGCGAGTCCCTGGTAGCCTGGCGACAAAAAGCAAAGGTCTCAATATATATATATATATATATATAAGTGCTATAAGTGAGTAGCAAGGCAAAGAGAGGTAGCAGGAGGTATATGGCGGGTGGCGCAAGGAGCATAAGGGGAGGAGCATGGGCGGCAAGTGGAGGCATAGTGGCGGGCATGGTTGGTTATATATATGAAGGGCCATGTTATATTTTGTAGAGTTGTGAGTGAAAATATCTGCCTAAGCTTTCTATTTTGATAAGTACATAAATGGTGTATATATAGCATATATATATATATATATATATATATATATATGATATATATATATATAGATATATATAGAGCATAGAGTATATGTATATGTTATATATATATATATATTCACATGGGCGTAGGGCTTCTGCTAAATTTCAAATTTCTGGAATAAGTTGCTCATTATTTCCTAAAGTAAACCTAAACTACTGTAAAGGAATGCAGAGACAATAATATGTGAAGAAATGGGCGAAGAAAACACCTAAAAACTCACAAGAAAAAGTTGACAAAGTATTAAATAATAAAAAACATCAAACATTACTATTATTTCTTTAAAAAAATTGCACTTACTGTAGGTATAACTGGTGGAGATGCTTTAAATATGCAAGGAAAAAAATAAGCAAAGTTGAAACAATAATTTCACATAGAAAATTGTTCCCAACACAAGAACACAACATTATATTATTACTTTCCAGCAAAAGAAAACTAAATCAACAAGCAGAGAAACTTGTAGATATACTACTTTAATATAAGAAAAAAAATCACAAGGAAAAATTTGATAGTTCCTTAATGACTATTATTCGATAGAATTGTACTACTAATAATAATAAATTATAATAATAATGTAATAATAATAATAATTATAATGAAAATTTATAGCAATAATAACAACAATAGTTTATTAATAATAATAATAATAATAATAATAATAATAATAACAATACAATAATGGCTTACAATGGGTCAATAGAATGTAATGTAATGGAATGTAATGTAATAATAATGAATGAATGTACTAATGAATAATAATAAATAATAATAATAATAATGAAGTAATATCAATAATAACGATAGAGATGCTTTCAATATGCAAGGAAAAAAAAAACAAGGAAAATGTTCCTAACGTAAGATGAAGCATTAATAATAATAATAATAATAATAATAATAATAATAATAATAATAATAATAATAATAATAATAATAATAATAATAATAATAACAAAGAGGATAGGTAATAATTCAAAAATAATAATAATAATACTTTAATGTAATAATAAATAATAATAACAATAATATTACAACAATAATAATAATAATACAATAATGTCTGAAAAATAGAATGAATAAAAGAAATCAAGTAATAATGACAATAATAATAATAGAGGCAGGGTAATGATTAAAAAATTATTAAAATCGCTTGCAACCTTGTCTTGTACGACCATGGTTGCAACTGCAGATAAGATATGGGTAAAACTGAGCACACTTAAAAATATTTATTGCATCCGGCTCAGCCAGCGTGGGTAGCAAACTATCGCCTTATCTTACTGCCGTGCCGAAACGATTTTTTAAAAGACTTGCAATTTCGTCTTGCACGCTTAATTGCAGCTGCTGATATAAGACAGGTTGATACCCTCCAGTTCGGAAGGACCAGATCAATATGTCCGTAAATTGGTCTTTTGTTTTTCCTTTAATTAGATCATTCAATCTACGGTATATTGTTCCCAATTCCCGTCTCCCCTTCTCCTGTCGATAATACTATCGTTTCAGTCGGCGTTTAGAGACGAGGTATTGGCTAATGTTCCCCTACGGAAGGGGAGTAGAATATGTACATACACAATTATGCAAATGAATAGCTACCCTCAAGACATTCAAACCGCCTCTCATTCCTCCTGAAAAGGGAAGGGTTAAAGATACCACCGAAGGGCTAGAGATTCCTCCTTGCCTCGCAAATATTGCATGCAATAATATTGCAAATCCGCCGTGCGCTGAATCCTTTTATAGATAGAAGGAAGGTTGAGGAAAACATGATACAGCTGGAAAACACAGTGGAGAAAAATGACGAAATAAGGCGATTAATCGAGTAGATGTTTCGCAACAACCAAAGGGATTAGTTGCTAATATAGCTTCTACTGATTCTTATACTGAAAGAATGTTGTTGAGTCTAATTTAAAGACGAAGATGAACGTAACTCCTTGTTGCAAATGTTGCAGAGCTGGTTACGTCTCTATCACACGCCTCGACTAAACCCACACATAACCATAACATACGCAGGAGCGCGCGCGCAGCAAAATATATACACTATAGAGCGATATGTACACTATTGTGCCGAAACATCAGGAATGCCACAAAGGTACGGCGTTTCTCCTCGACGATATCAGAGTCGTCAATCCATGGTTATTCGGATAATAGAAAAACAATAATAATTGTACTTACCAGCGGAATTCTTCTACCCTAATAATCCCAACTGGAGAGAGCTTACAGAATGAGGTGAGCTGTCGACGCATTTGGTCGTGCTGACGAGACCACCTTTAACTTACCACTCTCTGCGTCGCAAGCAATTGGGGATCATAATCATGGCCTCGGTGCGCTCATAAAACAAACAAATGTCTTTTATTTCCTTGTCACTATGCACTCTTTTCCCGTGAAGTTTGACCCAACTAAATGAATGAGGGAACAGAGGGGAAACAACATGCATGCTAAAGAGGGAATGATTGTAACTTAATTTACGAGGGGGCTCAACATAATGGTTGGTACATAGATATACACATGGGCACTAATAGGCGCAAATATGAACAAGAATCAACATAAGATTGTCACAGCGTCTATATGATAAACATTTCAAGACTGCCTCCAAAATCGGTAGTTCAAACATAAAGTTTCTCCCTTGACATTCAATAATGAGAGACATTTCCCTTCGTCTCTCACAAAAAGTTAATCTTTGAGACCAATAGATATAATATATGCAAGAAAAACATGCTGCTGCCCGCCCTATAAGAAAGGTTTTCTCATAATAGTCTTATCGCCCATCTTCACACTATATAAACGCGTAGAGCTCGTATAATAACCATGCAAAATGCAAAATAGTTTTAAAGCTCGATCAAATGGAAAATATATGACATCACTTAACTAATACACAATTAAACTTATTGTGCAAATCGAAAGACACACAATAATTGATTAGTTTCAATACTTGTAAGCACTGAGAGAAAAGTTCTAAACATCTTTCTCACTAATTAAATAACTTCGAACAACTGCTTTTCACAAATTCTCTTATTCTAAAAATTAAGGCTCCAACCATTGGCATTTCCCTCCATGCCCTAATGTTCCCCTTGGTCAATATTTTTGGATGGGTTGAGTTTGCCTCTGTCCTCGACAAATTAACTTTCTTCCCTATGCCCGGTGACGACCACTTCCGTTCCCAGGGGGACCAATTGAATTTGCTCTAAAAGGTGCAAATCCTGCCGTATAACTATTTTCCAATTTAGCTTGACACTCATTCATCTGAGAGTGACAACAGCTATTAAATTGGTCCGACTAAAACCTCAGACTTCCTGTTTCATCGAGGTTGCTAATCTTTTCGAGATAAACAACGGTCAACTTATTCGTCAGGAAGGTTTCAATTTACTTACGAGGAAATCCTAACGACTTCCCCTCCGTCGTTATTTATAACGACGAGGGACTTTAACGGACATTTCCCTCCGTTATTCAAAACCACTTCGACTGCTGGTTCAACTGTAGCAAATTTCATTTGTTTTTTAAGGAACCTTTCCATCGCTTGTTTAAAAATACTGTGATGGCTTATTTATAACTGACAATTTTTGCATGTGTGTGGATCCCCGAAATCCCAAAAACTGTCTCGGTTGTGCGCGGCGAAAGTATATGAGAGCATAGTAGCCAGTAGAGATGATATATATATATATATATATATACAGAAATAGAGGTAAGAGACCAAGAATATATATATATATATATATAGCATAGAGTATATGCGTTATTTATCCAAACTGTATAGTTTCTTTTCTTTTATCCCTCAGAATAGTTTTCTCGGAATGATCCTAATGAATGACAATAACTGAAAATTTCAAAGTCTAGTTTATGTGATTCATTTCCTGCATGTTTATTCTAATAGATGTTTTTGATATTTGTAATAGACATTTTTTTAGTGTCTTGAAGAATAGAGGTTTAGCCTTTAAATAACACAATGTAAGGGCCAAAATTTTTAAAGCGTGGTACCAAATTATTGTTATAGATGTAAGAAACGTAATAACTGGGGTAAATTTTAGGTTAGCCTCTGGTAGAGATAGGCAGATCAGGCCATGTTTGAGTTAAAGCTGGGGTTGTTAACTTAAGCTTCACAGTTAGGTTAGGTTAGCTAGGGTTAGGTTATTTTAGTTAGGCTAAGTTAGGTTAGTTTAGCTGGGTTAGTTAGGTTAGGTTAGGTTAGGTTAGTTAGTTAGGTTAGGTTAGGTTAGTTAGGTTAGGTTAAGTCTGGTTAGGTTGGATACTTTTCGAAAATACTACAAATAAAGGAAAAATTATATCCAAATATTTATTAAATACGCTAACATAAAAACATCAAACGATTATATATTTAAAACGTTAGTATATTATATGTTTTTCATTTATAATATTTTTTATTTCCAAAATGCGATTCCTTTAATTTCGTTCCATTAGGGATTTTCCGAAAAAAACGATCCTGCTATTTTCAGAGAAAAAGATAATGGATAAAAGCCATATATATATATAGCAGTTAGCATATATATATATATGAGCATATAAGTATATATTATATATATATGGATATGTTATTGTATATAGCATATGTTATATATATATATATATATATATATATATATGTATATATTCATCATCTTCCTCCTTCTCCTCTCAGGTGTCCTATGCCTTTGCTTGTGATTACATTTGATCGGGCATGGGCTCTGAAATCTACAAACGTTAGAAAGGCGGTGGCCCTGATGGCATTAATCCCCGATTTTTGAGGGAGTGTGCTTCCGTGCTATCCCCGCCCTTCGTTCAACTATATATTCTATATTCAATACTAACACTTTTCTCAGTGTTGGGAAGCACGCACATGTCCAACCTATTCCGAAAAGAAAGGAAGCCGCCTTTGATCCTTCCAACTATCGCCCTATAGCTCTTACTTTGTATTCTATCTAAGATCTTTTGAAACTCTTCTCAACTCTCTCATTTAGATCATCTGGAATCTCATCCACTTTTTTTCCTTCTGATCGCCAGTACGGCTTTCGGCTCTGGAGGTCTACTGACGATATACTTTCCTATCTTACTGATTTATGGTTTTCCCGGCCCTTAGGGAACTACGGAGAGACTTGATTGTGGCGCTTGACATATCCAAAGCTTTTGATCTGGTATGGCAACACGTCACTGCTTCCCCTCCTTTGAGTTTCTCCCTTCTCTTTTCTTACTTATGTCTAGTTTTCTTCAAATCGTCAATATCGGTTGTTGTTTATGGGCGACTCGACTTCTTTCTTTTTCTGTCAATAGTGGTGTTCCTTAGGGTTCTGTCTTATCTCCCACTTTATTCCTACTTTTCATTAATGATCTTCTCACCTGCACACATCTAACTCTATTCACTTATATGCCGATGACTTCGACCTCTTCATTCTTCAACTCATTTCAATTCTGTTCCTTCTTTTACTTCTAGAATTGCCTCCCTTTCGTCTTAATCTTTCCTGATTCTATTCTCACTGATCTGATAGAATTTCCCGGTGGAGTCGTCTCAACTTTGGGAAATTCAACTCTTTTAAAATTCAACTTCTACAAATCTCCCTCTCACACCTTCTAACTTTCCTGGTCTCTCTTTCGACGTTGTCTCTCTGTCTCTCCTGACAATTTAAACATCCTTACCTACCACAAACAAAAAATGTCTTGGAAACCTCACATCACAACGGTTGCTAGGGCGGTTTCTATAAAGAAACTGGGAGTTCTGTTTAGACTGCTAGACTATTTTTTCCTCTTCTCCAGTTATTTAAGGGCCTCATCCGCCCTTGTATGAGTACTGCTCTCATAGTGGGGTTCTGGTTTCACCTGGTTTTTGGATAGGGTCAAGCCAAAGGCCAAAAGGCTTGTAACTGTTCTGTACTTTCCAGTTCACTTGACCCTATCTTTGCGGCGTGATGTTGGTGCTTTATCTCTTTCTATAGGTACCGCAGTGGCAGATGCTCGAGGGACTCCTTGTCACTCGCGTACCTCCACCTTACGTCGCCCTCGCAAAGTACCAGTACTGTATCTGCACATGAGTTTTGTGCTGATGTAGGTAACTCCTGCTGTGGTGCTTGGTGCTTTCCTTCTTTCCTGCCAGCCACCTGTTCTGTGGAATTCTCTTCCACTGTGTTTCCCCCTGCTGAATTTAATCTCCACTTCCAAAGCCTACGTCTCTGCTCATCTGCGTACTCCTAGCTTTTTGTTGTTGACCCATGAGGCGTGCAACAATTCCTCTCTCCTTTGAATAGGCTCTGCCCGTGAGTGGTAAGGTTACAACTGTATATATATATATATATATATATATGTTATTATATAGAGAAGAGCAGCAGCAGAAATATATATATATATATATATAAGTAAGATATATATATATATATATATATATATATATATATATATATATATAGTGCCGGAAAAAGTTAACGATCACCACAGAAAAAGACACGAATATTTATTTATATTGGTCTTACCCTCTTAATATTTTGTCATTTGTTCTTTATTCTTTATGACTTGTTTCAGACAATTTGGCATTGATTTAATTAGATTTTGGCATGTTTCAGCTGAAATTTCTGTGCACCAGACATTTTTGATGACTTTCCAATTTTTTGATGGAGCTTGTATCGTAATCAATTTTATTTTTTATTAATAACCACAAGTTTTCAATTGGATTGAGGTCTGGGCTGACAATTTTTGCTTGATGACATAGTACACCATCATGCATAAATTTTGTTGTCCGGAGCACAGTCATTGACATGGGAATTTTGTCCTTTATCATGGATATAAATTTGCCACCCTGCGTCACCGGGTGATAAATGCGAAAACGGTTGTGTTTATCGACCTCTTGTAAGG
>JABUQX010064279.1:62500-80000 GCA_015478945.1 Trachelipus rathkii | reverse complement strand
ACTGACTTAAATCATATTTTGTATAACATAACCTTAAGTCTAAATAAACAGCTAACATTAACAAAGGTCCATACCTAACAATAGTAAAATGGCTAACATAGCGTACAGAACGAATCGTGGAGCTTTTGGTTTAGTAAATATTCATTAAATAAAACAGTGTTGCTTTGTGTTGTTTATTTTATTTTTATTTTTGTTAAAAAGTTATTTAGTTTCATTTTTAAATAAAAAAAAAAAATTATAAAATTTTTCTATTTTATTTCTTTAAAACTTTTTTGTTTTTACTAAAAAAAATATTTTACATACCCTAAAACAGTAAAATCAGTAAATTAGTAAATTAAGGGATTTTGTTAGATAATACTGCTTATTGTCGCTGATATGCTGGAAAGTTTGGTTACATCGAGTATTGTATGACCTGTTAGCTAGTTTATCTTTAATAAGTAGGGAATTTTCAGGATGTTAGCGGATTATTTATACGTGGGATATGTTAGGTTTGCCATTGTACATTATATTCTTAGTTCAGGTTAAGATATTCTAGCTTTATTGATGCTAAAACTTTGTTGCGTAAGCACATATTCATAGGCCCTCTATAAAAGACTTTATTTTATTTTTATCCAAAAATGACACTCAAATATAAGTGAATCATTGATCAATAGATCATAGCGGGGGGGGTGGGGAGGGATAGACTGCAAGGACGGGTGGTTTGATTTACTGATTTATTGATTTACTGCATTAAAATCAGTAAACTATTACATTTTACTGTGATATTTTGTTCAAAGAACTTATGTTTATGTTATGTCTGGGTAAAACTTTGTTATTTTTATGTTATGTTTGGTTAAAACTTTGTTAAGTTTGCAATTATTCGTTGGGGATTAATATATTTAGGCGAGGTTATGATGAATTTTTTTTAAATATTACTAAGTTAATGTAAAAATTTGTTACGTTAGCATTATATTCGTTGTCAGTATGATAATTAGACAGGGTTATGATAAATTTTTGTTAAACATTACCATATTAATGTAAAATTAGCATTGGTGCGTTAGAGTTATGCTTGAAAAAGTGGGAATAGGTTACTTTTTGGAAACTGTGTTAGGTACTTTACTGTTGCTAGTATGCGAACTTTTTGGCTAATGTTAGTAGTTTTTCGGCGTCATGAGTGTGGTAGGTTGTCGTTGTAATTATATTCTTAGTCAGGGATGCTATGGTTAGCTTTATTAACGTGAAAATATTGTTACGATGGCATATATAAGATGGTTAGTATATAAAGGACTTATTTTTTTTGCGCTATGTTTATCCGAAACGATACTCGAAATGTGACCTTAGTCAATAGATCAAAAGGTCATGGCTGGGTGGGTAGAGGGGTTCTTCAGGAACGGTTGGTTTGATTTACTGATTTACTGCTTTAAAATCAGTAAACTTTTACACTTTACTATGATATTTTATTCAAAGAACTTATTTTATGTTATGTTTGGATAAAACTTTGCTATTTTGATGTTATGTTTGGATAAAACTTTGTTATGTTTGCAATTATTCGATGGGGATTATGATATTTAGGTAAGGCTATGATGAATTTTTGTTAATTGTCACATTTTTGTGCTATGTTTATCCGTAATGATACTCGAAATGTGACGTAAATCAATAGATCAATAGATCAATAGATCAAAAGGTCATGGAGGGAATGGGGAAGGAGGGGAGGGGATGGTTTGATGGTATAATTTACTGATTTACTGATTTACTGATTTAAAATCCGTAAACTATTACACTTTACTATGATATTTTATTCAAAGAACTTATTTGTATGTTATGTTTGCAATTATTTGTTGGTGTGTATGATAATTAACCAAGGTTATGATAAATTTTTTTTAAATATTACAGTGTGAATGTAAAATTAACGTTAATATGTTAGCGATATGCTTGAAAAAGTATGAATAGGTTACGTTTTGTATGCAATGTTAGTTACTTTACTGGTGTTAAGGGTGGAACTTTGTTAATGTTAACAGTTTATTCGTGCGTAAGTTGTGTTAGGATTGTCGTTGTACATTATATTCTTAGTTCAGGTAATGCTATGAAAGCTTTTTTAATGTGAAAACATTGTTATGTTAGGATATATTCGATGGTTAGTATATAAAGAAATTGTTTTTGTATTATGTTTAACCTAAATGATACTCAAAAGGCGTGTTGAATCAATAGATCAATAGTTATTGTATGTTATAATTATTTGTTATAAATTTGTTATGTTGACCCTGTGACAAACAAGAATCAAATTTATAGCGTAATGTTTTGAAAACGAACCAAACAAGAATCATAGGTATTGCGTAATGTTTCGAAAAGTGGGAGGAGTTTAAACAATTTCTCGACATGTATCTGATAACTCTAGTGAACAGGAAATACAAATACAAACGTGAAACGAATTGCTCGTAAGATCTAGGTATGAAAATACAATTTTGTACGCTGTATTAATTACTTTACTGTCGTTAAATACGGAACTTTGTTAATTTTAACTGTTTATTCGGGCTTGAGCTGTGTTTAGGCTTGCTATTGTACGTTATGTTTTTAGTTCAGGTGATGCTGTGTTAGCTTCATTGATGTAAAAATAATAAAACTTTGTTACATCAGCATATTTTCATTGATCATTGTATGAAGACCTTGTTTTTGTGTTATATTATACAAAATATGACTTGAGTCAGTAGATCAATAGATCAATAGATCAGTAGATCATTAGATCACGGATAGCATGGGTGACGGGGAAGGAAGGGGATTGCTGTTTGATTTACTGATTTACTGGTTTAGACGATGCAAAACACAACTTTTTAAGTTGTAAACATAAAAATAATAAAAATAAGAAAAAAATTAGTAAAAAACAGAAAAGTTTTAAAGAAATAAAACAAAAATAATAAAAGCCTTTGTGTAAAATCTTAGACAAAATATGACTTGAGGCAGTAGATCAATAGATCAATAGATCGATAGATCGATAGATCAATAGATCACGGGTGGGTGGGGAGTAGCAGATGGAGTGGTTTGATTTACTGATTTACTGATTTTACTGTTTTAGGGTATGAAAGAAAATTTAGTAAAAACAAAAAATGTTTTAAAGAAATAAATGTTTTTTTTTAAATTTAAAAATGAAACTAAATAATTTTTTAACAAAAATAAAAATAAAATAAACAAACACAAAGCAACACTGTTTTATTAAATGAATATTTACTAAATCAAAAGCGCCACGATTCGTTCTGTACGCTATGTTAGCCATTTTACTATTGTTAAGTATGGACCTTTGTTAATGTTAGCTGTTTATTCATACTTAAGGTATGTTAGGTGTGCTGTTGTACATTATATTCTTAGTTCAGGTTATGATATGTTAGCTTTATTGACGTAAAAACTTTGTTGCGTTAGAGTATATTCGTTGGTTAGTATAGTAATTAGGATAAGGTGTGATAAATTTTTCTTAAATATTACTATGCTAATGTGAATAATAACAATGATATGTTTGAAAAAGTTGGATATTTTCATTTAACTTGAATGTTAGTAACTCTACTGATGTTATGCATGGAGTTTTGTTAATGTTAACAGTTGATTCGTACGTAAGATATGTTAGGTTTGTCGTTGTACATTATATTCTTAGTTCAGGTTGTTATGTTAGCTTTACTAATGTGAAAACTTTAATAAGTAATGGTATAGTCAAGGGTTAGTTTAAAAAAGAACTTTTATATGTTATGTTTATCCATAATAATACTCGAGATATGACTTGACTCAATAGATCAATAGATTAATAGATCAATAGATCAAAAGATCAATATATTAGTAGATCATGGATGGGTAAGAGGGCGGTGGGAATGGTAGTTTGATTTACTGACTTGCTGATTTACTGATTTACCGCTTTAGGGTATGTAAAAAACGTAAATTTGTAAGTTAAAAACATAAAAAGAATAATTTTTTTTTTATACTTTATTTTTTTTAATGTTTTTATTTTACATTTATACTTTGTGTTTAATTTTTTTAATTTATTTTTTTTAATTATTTATTTATTTATTTATTTATTTATTTATTTATTTATTTATTTAGTTATTTATTTGTGAACTTCCAACCATCATATTCGAGATCTACTAATCCGATAACATATATTAGAACATCAACATTGCTGTTATACGAATTGGGTATATTCCAAATTTCATCGTTCTATGTCAATTTCCAAGATTTTGGGGCATAGCCCCAACATCATGAGGGTGTAGTGTTATTTTACCTCCTCTACAACGAAAACACCTTATATGAAAGCTGTATACCAAGTTTCAACGTTCTATGACCACTTCCAAGATTTTGGGGCACAGACCCAACATCATGAGAACGTAGTGTTATTTTACATCTTCTGTATCGATGGTACATTATAAGAAGGTTGTATACCAAATTTCATCGTTCTATGTAAATATTCAAAGTTTTGTGGCCCAGCCCCCTCATCTAGGGGGCGTAGTATCATTTTACCTTTTCTGTATCGATGTTACATTATAAGAAGGCTGTATATCGAGTTTCATCGTTCTATGTTAAAATTCAAAGTTTTAGGGTACAGCCCCATCACCCATGGGGCACTGTGTTTTTTTACCTCTTCTGCAACGAGGGTACATTAAAGGAAGGCTGTATATAAAATTTCATCATTATACGTCAATATTCAAGGTTTTGGGGTATAACCCCATCACCTAGTGGGCGTAGTGTGATTTTACCTCTTCTGTACCGATGTTACATTATAAGAAGGCTGTATATCAAATTTCATCTTTATATGTCATAATTCAAGGTTTTGGGGCACAGCATCATCACCTAGGGTGCTTAGTGTGATTTTACCTCTTCTGTATCGATGTTATATTATAAGAAGGCTGTATATGAAATTTTGTCGTTCTATGTTAATATTCTAGGTTTGGGGGCCAGCATCCCCCCTTGGGGTGCACATGGTCAATTCATCTCGTCTACAGCGAGGATACCTTATAAGATGTACGTATACCGAGTTTCTTTGTTCTACGGAAATATTCAAGGTTTTGGGGCACAGTACCAACATATGGGGGCATAGTGTCATTTTACCTCTTCTACGACCGCACCGGCTCCAGCACCGGTGGCGGTACTGACTCCGACTCCTCTGATTCAGACTCCTTCTCTACTCCTTCTTCTCTGACTTAAAGTACTACTCTTTTCTTCACTTCTCTTATGCATTTCGACCATTTCTACGGAGGGACCACCCTCAGGGGGGTGCCCGACACCCCTCACGATCTTGAAATCATCATATTCGAGATATACGGGTTCGATTACATATATAAAGATAAAAATATTGTAATATTAAACAAATATTTACTATCTCAGCACCATACCGGAGCCAGCACCAGTGCCAATGCCAACTCCTCTGATTCCGATTCCAAGTCTTTCTAGAAATCAGACTCCGAATTCACTCTCCAAATTTCAACCTTCTACGAACATTTCTATTTTTAAAAGGGGCAGCGCCCCCTATGGGGGGCGAACGGGGACACAATCTCAAGGTAGACGAGATTTCGTCCCCACCTAGTGCTTCTCCAAATTTAACCCAATACGATAAGCCTAACAACATGAATAGATATATATAATAATTATATATATATATATATATATAATATATATTATATAAAATTATATATAATTAGGAATTATTATAATTAGTAATTATATAATTTACCTAAGTAATAATATGATGAATATATAATATATATATATATAAATATAATAAGTAAGATAGATGATATAATATATATATATGTATATAATAACAGGTCAAGCCCATGTATTTTTTTCCTGCGAGGAGAAAAATAAAAGACAACATGGCATTAGTAACTACATAAGAAGACACCTATAAACAGGCATACACTGGAAATAAAAATAAATATTCCATTATTTTATAAATTAATATAGTCAGGAGAAATTTTTACCCATGAAAAAGAAAAAAAATTAAAAATAAAATAATGTACGCTTTTTATAGAATCTGAGATAAGGTTAGATTTAATTAAAATGTTTGAAAAAAGGTTTAAAAAGCTGTCATAATATTCTATTGTAAGATAATTATAAGCAGCTTGTGCGAGCGGACGCAAAGGTGCCAGGATGATGTTGAACCGAAAATGTTTCCCTAATAAATTTAACAATTAAAGAGTATGCATCCAGGGGCGCGGTGTTAATAATTTAAGGTAAATAGAGAGCTTAGGACAGAGTCAAGGGTGTGTCGTTCGGCATGTTCACCCGGGGATTGAACGATGTGACGGGAGGATAAATTCGTCCCCTTCGTGTCCCCTCGTCCTGGTGTTGAACCCCTTAATAGGAGGAGTGAAATAATAATAACAAACAGAGAAAAAAAATAACATTTTCTCCAAAAAGTCCCAACCAAAATAATAATTAGCTATTTGGTAAAATTCTCTCTTGCTCGTTTCGTGGAAACAAAACGAATGGCAGGACTTAACAAGTTCGAACACAGCGAGGGTACGGCTGGTCTCAGCCAGATCCTAAGCATTATTACTAATATTTTAAGGTTGTTTGATTCAAGTAAATATTAGAACAAAAAACATGTTGGGTTTGGGTGTAGAGAACTCGGGTCGCTTGTAGTTGGAGTTGAAAACGGTGGCTTGGTGGGGGGCATTGGCGACTGTGAAAAAATAACAAAATAATAGTGGTACCGTTCTCAACTGTTTCCGTGTAGGTTTGGTCTAGCTATTTTCTCTAGTAGTCAGGATCCTGGCGCCTCCTTTACGCTGATGGGCTGGCCATATAATAAGTAGCTACTATTGCGGGGTGAATAAACGTAGTAGCATTATATAATGGGAAATAGGTAAGTAATAGTAATAATAAGGTGACAAAACAGCTAAGATAAATAAATTGATGGACATAAAAAAATAAAAAAAAAAAAAAAAAAAAAAACTGAGTATATTAGAAGATACGAATGCAGGAGCAAATGGAATGCGGGGTATACATATCATTAAAACATGGGCCTCACTCATAATTAAAAACGTGGGACGGTGCTTGGCGTATAAGCAAATATTTTATGGGGTATGATATGTTATATATATAATCACGTATGCATAATAATAAGTTAACGTTTACCATAAAATAGGATAAATATATATATATATTATATACGTATTATAATAAGCTGAAAATTATAAATATATATATGTACATATAAAATATTATATATTAATAATATAATATAATTAGGTTAAGATATAATATGGATATCCACTCACCTCCACCCCACCTCCATATAAATATAGTATAGAAAGAAATATTAATAATATGTAAGATATAATATATATATAGTATATATATAGTATATATAGTAATATATATATATATATATAATTATATATATATATATTAAAAAGATAAATTATATAATATATATATATATATAAATACATTATAAATATATATATGTTTATATAATATATTTATATAATAAAAACAAAGAATTAGAAATCTTCCTAAAACAAAAATAATATACAGTAAGTATTAGATAATATAAATAAAAATTATAGTAATAATTATTTAAAAATTAAGATAATGAAAAAAATATTATGATATAATATATGAATATTATAATGTAAAATATATATATAATATATATAATATTATATATAATATAAAGATAGACTATTATATATATATAATATTTACAAATTATATAAATATATAAGATATAGTATATAAAGTATGAATATATATATATATATATACTATATAAGTATACCAAGTCCTAATACTACTATATATATATATAACATATATATAATATATATATAATATATTATATATATATGATAATATATATATATATATATACGATTAAAATAAATATACAGTATATATAGTATATATAATTATATATATAACTATATAGATAGATATATATATATATATAATGAATATAATATTTAAATATAATAAAAATATATAATAATACAATATAGATAAAATTATATATAGTAATATTAATAGAATATGATATATCAAATATATATATAGATATATATATAAAACTAATATATATATATAATATACGAATTGAATATATAAGTAAATAAGATTACTATATATCCATATAAATATAACGAGCAAAGAAAAATCACAACCAAAATACAACATTCACCTATATAAAACATAATATTATAACCACATATATATATAATTTTGTTATGATCTAATCAATCTTAAAAATACCCGGGAGGACGTAACAGCAGATGATTATAGACCGACCAAACATCACAAACATGTAAACCCTCCTGCACAAATCTCAAATACCCATAACATGTAAGAATAGAATACATAATATTAAATACCAATAAATATAGTTTTAATAGTAATATTAATCATAATAATAAAAATACGGTAAAATACGTAGTCTTATAATCAACAATCCAATAAAACAAAAACAAGTGAATACAGATCAATAACTCAAAATCATGATTAATTAATAATAATAATAATCAATAATAATAAATAATCATAATATAATAAATAATAATAATAATAAATAATAAATAATAATAAAATAACTTAATAAATAAGTAATAATGCGGTGACCGGAGGTACGGAATCGACCGATGCGACCGCCGCATCCAGTAGTGGCCTGCGTAAGTGAAGACGTTTCGACGGGGAAAGAGAATGACTGTGGCACGCGGAACGTGAGACTCGCTGTACAGATGAGCTGCGCATTCGGAGCTGCAGCATAAGCAATCGTTCCTACCAGATTAGTCACTGGGTCAGCAGGACGTAACATCAATACGTACAATCGCCCGTCGGCGGGCCAACAAAGAACACGACATTACAACGGCACAAAACGTTCTAGAAACGGAAAAAAACTTCGAAATGTGGGAAAAAAAAATAACTGATTAACGAAGCGGCCCCAATATTCCTCGGTGTTAAAAGGCCCAGGAACAAGCACATGACAAACACATATGCTAATCGCAGACTCAATCAGCACAAAACTCTCCACTCACTCTACATAGCATACTCTCTTCAATCCGCCCGGCGCCACAATAACATTATCACACCTCATCATCACACTCCAAAAATCGATCTAGCATGATCAGCAATAATAATTGGAGACTAAAGTCGTCACACCTGTACTCATCTCGCCAAGTCGTACATACTACTTCGAATCAATTCAATACGACTGATGCCACATCCACATACAGTAGATTCCAGATCCCTCATACCTGATTACTATACTGCCTCTCCTTCCGAAAACAATGTGGTCACTTTCAGCTTGCAACGAAAGCAATCTCCGATAAGATCCCGCATATCAATTTAATCGAACTCTACCTATCTAACTCAGCATGTCAGAAGAATATAACGAAAAATAAGTAATAATGTGAAGATAATAATAGATGTAATTAAAATTACATACAGAGAATGAAATACACCACCTCCACCATATGATTATATGGTGAAAAGTGGGTGGAAGGGCACAGATAATGTTACCCTAATAAATGAGATGAAATTCATAGTGAAATAATAATAATGAATAATAACTTAGTAGTAGCATGTGAATATAAATAAATGAAACATGTATAATAATTTAAAATAATAATAAAATAATAATAATAATAAAAATATAAATAATATAAACTAATAATGTTAATAAATACAAATCGTGATGAATATTCATAGGATTTAATCCTTTTTAATAAATAATCAATAATATTAATACTAAAAATAATAATTAGAAAAGTAAATAATTTCCTATCAACTCACTTTCAATTATTCAATATAAAACAATTTTATTCAGATAAGAAAATTTTACATTGCTTACATAGTACAATAATTTGACAACACTTTATGTAGCAATTAATTATTAAAAACAATATAATTCCCTAGTATCTGAGAAAGTGGGTGCTGATACTAATGCATATACAACAACACGTTCTCGTGTCCTTTGAGACCCGAAACATATAATTAATTACACAAGAATCAATCAAGACTTATAAAAATGAATCAATAAACTAAAACCAAATAGACCATAATAAAGCTAAGTACGATAATTAATATAATAATCAGATTAATAAAAATAAATAATACATAGATAATGATACATAAAGGTTAATATTAAAAAACAATTAATAATAAATATAAAAGATAACATTGATCAACGATAAGAAATTATATAAAAAGAAAGATTATAATAATAAAATTGACAAATTAATAATAATATTAATTAGATTAAATAATAAATTTAATAATTATAATATAACAATTTAAATAATTGCTTGAAAGATTAATGAATGTAACTATATGTAAAGAATAGAATAATAATAAGAACAACATTATGTAAAAATATATTAATAAGATATACGATATATAATAAATAATAATAATAAATGATCAAAAATAAATAAGTAATAATTCAATTAAAAATAAATAATAATAATAATAATAATAATAAAATAATAATAATAATAATAATAGAATCAATAATAATAATAAATAATAATAATAATTACATAATAATATAATAATAATGGTAATACATTCATTAATAATAAAGTGAACAAAATAAAAAAATAAGATTTCAAACGTTATTAGCAGTCTAATAGATTATGAATAATACCTATAAAATAGTAATATTTCACAAAACCACTAAATACAACATGTAATGACAAATCAATTAATAATAATAACAATAAGAATTTAATAATAATTAGAATGCATAAAAAATATGTAATAAATAAATAAATAAAATAATAAATAATAATAATTAAAAATAATAATAATAAATAATATAAATAATAGATCAATATATAATAATAATAATAATAATAAATAATAATAAGAATAAAATAGAATTAATAATTAAATATATAAAAAAAATGAATTAATAAATATTTAAAAAAAAATAGTTAACAAGTAATAAAAATAAATAATATATCTAATTTAATAGCGGTGGATACACTAATAATAAATAATAAATAATAATAAATAATAATAGGATAATAATAATCAAATAATATAATGATAAAATGATAGCCAGTTAGTGGGATGAAGAAAATTTAATTATAAATATTAATAATAGAAAAAGAACTAGAACATATATTAATTTAAAATAGAGAAATAATAAACATAGAAATAAAAATAATAGTAAATGATAGCCTAATTAATAATGACAATCAATAATAGAATAGATATAATATATATAAAAATGTCAATAATAATAATCAATTAATATATTAATTAATATAATAATATTCCTATTTTTATAATATAAAAAAGCCCTTTGATCAAAGAATTATGTTCGTAATAAGCTAATATATTCCAGAGTAGTCATAAGCCCAGAAATAATAATAACCATAATAATATAATAATAAAATACATAATAATAATAGATTAAGTATAAATAATAAGTAGAAATATGAAAATAGTTTTTTCCTTAAAGCTCAAAAATCTCCCACTAACATTTTCATACAATGAATAATAATATATAACACCTCTAGTTAATTATAATACAAAAAATAATAATATAAATAAATATTAATAAATAATAAATAATATAACTATAATGGAGTGCTCAAATGGATAATATATAACTGCCATGACGACCTCGACCTCTGGAGATTGTATCTTGATGAAGTTCTAAATCGGAAAGAAATAAAATAGATATTGAATAACATTATCGATAAAAATAATAAAAAATCGATATTTGTAAAACATTTCAAGAAAAATATTAAATATCGAGAATAATCGAATAATAAAAATACATAATAAAAATTAAATAATAAGAATTAAGAATTAAGTAATAATAATAATATTTAATAAGTAGTTATTAGATAATAATAATAATTGAAATAATAATCACCTAATAATAAATAATAAGTAATAATAATAATAATAATTAATAAATAACTAATAAATAATAATAATTAAATTAAATAATAATAATAAATAATAATAATAATAATAATAAATAATAATAATTAATAATAATAATAATAAAATAGATGTATAATAATCATAATTAATAATACATTAATTCAAATTAATAAGATAAATAATAATAATTAATAATAATTAATAAATAATAATGAAACATTAATTTACATAATAAATAATAATAATAATCAATCAATAATATATAATAATAATAATACTCAATAATAATAATAAATAATAAAATACACAAATTAAAATACTTATTTATGCAGCTGTTTTCAGTTTACTTGTAAATGTCAAATATAGTAATAGTATTTAGTACTTATTTATATAGGCACTATTTTTTTGAGTTTACCATTGTAAATGACTATAGGAAGGAATTTTCATTCTCTAATTTTCTTCGAGGATAAATCGTTATAAGACTTTTAGCACATTTATACGCTAACTGCTTGTCTTAGCTTTTTCTAACACTTATTAGAAAGGAGCGATTAGACCGTGATCCACTAATCTCTCTGCATAAGAAATATTAAATAAAAATCTCTGAGCTGAATTTGGGTTTATTCATAAAAGTTAGATATTGAGGAAGTTACATGCACTTATTTCGTGTAGTATCTTGTGCTGTTCCTTTAATAAAGATTAACATTCAATAGGTCTTCAAGATATTTGTAAACATTTTTAAGTTTTTTGTTAATAACCAGGTGACTAGACTAATGCTCATAGAAGTTTTTTAGTTGGGCTTAACAGTCCGGATAGAAGCGTTTTTGGTGTCAAAAACCGAATTAATAGCTGAGTTGGCTAGCTTACCCATATTACTGGAAAGACAATTATAATAGAGTGCTGGGTGTATATGTGCATAGTAATAAACTTCTTCAATATATATAAAGAATGAAACATTATTATTTCAAATAACCTTAGCTAGTTAAACTATACAATATATATTCGCTAGTGAATCTTCACTCACTAGCCGCTGGTTGATATGTTCTCTGAATGAATGTCATTTTTTTCATCTAACGTTACTTTCAAATTAAGCTTTCGAGGCTTTTTGAATCATTTCGAGCGCAAACTCCTTTATTTTTATGTCTGAAAGTTATCAGCTATAGTTTGTTTGCCTAAATAATGATGTATGACGTTTTTGTTGGAAAGTTTACGTGAAAGTTTATATAGATATCTATCCATGTGATACATAGAAACGTGTGGATCTTATTTAACACGCAAAATCGAATTTAGTGATAGTGTTGCCGGATTTTTATGGCTTTTATAATTGAAATATCATCAGCCGATGAAACCAATTTTTAGAGTCTTTTGAATAAATTACTAGATACCAATCATTTGCTATACAAAGTGTAAATAATAATGGGCATAAGAATCAACTAAGAATAGATCCTTCGTAAATTGACAACGCAAGTTGTTTGTAATAGTTTCAGAGGCAGTGTTTTCACCTATTTTACACATTACGGAGATCTGGTCCACTATAAGATATGTTTATAAACCATTGTTAGTGATGTTTCCCTTTGATATTCCATTTTATTCATTTTCGTTAAGTAGTATAGTCATGATCTAATTGAATCAAAAAATCTGGTGAAATCAAACAATAGAAGAACATATGAAACTTTGTTTTATACTTCCATATATTTTATTCAGTCAAACACACAAAAGATTCGGATGTTGGTTTTGCCTTTCAAAAATCAAATCGAAAATCATTATGACGTATGGATAGGATTAGAAAAAAAACTTTTATTAATATGCGATTATATACTAGGTTTAATCAATGTATTTTGCTACACTAGGTATGCGTAATTGATAATCAGGTCTATAGTTTTTAGGGGACATGTTTTAGTTCACTCTTTTTAGTGAATTTTTGTTACAAAGTGAGTTAGTTTCAGAGCTAGGGGAATATACTCGTGTGAAAGGAAATATTAAATACATCTTTTAGGGGGGGGGGCTGCTATTATTTAGGAAATGAGCCTGTAAATATTATTGACTGCATGCGTATGAATACCACAGTTTCTTATTTTGTAGTTCAGTAATGATTGCTTTGACTTCTGAGACCGTAACATTTTCAAATGAAAAAAAAGAAACACGTAGTCTGCCAAATAGGTCAAATGTAGGTATGCCTTAAGTGGGCCTATGCTTTGATTAATTTAGTTTGCTATTATTACGAAGTAAAATTGTTAAGTTCATCGGCAATTTCTTTTTGTTGTTTTAATATTTCTCCGTTTTTGTTTATTTCATTTATTTTGCTTTTTTTTTAATTACTTTTGTTGACTAGATCATTAATTAATCCCCAAGTTGATTTTTGGGCTTCATAATACATTTTTAAAATTATACTATTGTAAGCTTTATTTCTTTTTTGCTTTCTTCAAAACAATTTTCAATTGTTTTTCAATTGTTTTTCAATTGTTTTTCAATTGTTTCTCAAATAATAATAATAATAATAATAATAATAATAATAATAATAATAATAATATTAATAATAATATTATTCACATTATATTTAATTAATAATAATATTAATAATAATAATAATAATAATAATAATAATAATAATAATAATAATAATAATAATAATAATAATAATAATAATAATAATAATAAAATAAAAATAAAAATAAATAAGTTAAAAAAAAAGAGTAAAAATAATGAAAAAAAAAATTAAAAGGATAATTATTAGACACGTTATTATGCCGTTATCTGTAAACACGCAGCTGTTATCTGTAAACATGCACCCGTTATCAGTTATCTGATAAGAAAACTCAGTGTCGGCATCCTTTGGTCTCCTCTTAACCTGTGGCCCTACTACTGATTGGCTATAACGTCAATCCTAATACAGTACCATAACAAGGCATTATGATATGGTATGTTTGGATATAATGAATATATAACAATTAAATCAAATTAAATTAAATTAATTTCCCCAAACACAAGTTCAAGTTAGATACACGTGAATACAATCATCTGTCCCTTTTAAGAAACAATACTGGTCACAATAGTGACAGATTGAAAAATTATAAAATATTTTCGAGAGACATATAAATTACGTTTAATGAGGTTAAAAAGAAAAGAATGTTAATTAAAAATAAAATATTTTTATTCGGAAAACCATGTTGATTTGCAGTCAAAAACATCTTTAGAACTGAAAATCTGACATTAGAAGCTAAGAATGCTTTTTTGTAAGTAGGATTTAAAATGATATAGGCTATCGAGCAGAAGTCTGGACTGAAGTCAGATAGTAAATCAGTTTCAAGAAATCTTTATTGTGGTACCATGTCAGATGAAGATGAATAAGCCAAATATTCTATAAATAAATATTCTGTAAAATATTTCCTAACTTTTAAATTATAGGTCAAAATAAATGCGTTACAAGCAAAAAATCTTTTTAATAATGCCGTAATAATTTTAAGTCAAAGAATAAATGTCATATGTAAATGAAGATGAAATTATAACTACGAGCTGGAGTCGAAACTGGAGCCGGAGACGGAGCCGGAGACGGAGCCGGAGCCGGAGCCGGAGCCAGTAGAAAATATACCAGCTCCGCATTCCTGATTCTTCTTCTTCTTCGTCTTCTTCTTTTTCTTCTTCTTCTTCTTCTTCTTCTTCTTCTTCTTCTTCTTCTTCTTCTTCTTCTTCTTCTTCTTCTTTTTTCTTCTCCTTTTTTTCATCTTCTTTTGATGTTGTTGTTGTTGTTGTTGTTGTTGTTGTTGTTGTTGTTGTTGTTGTTGTTGTTGTTCTCGTTAACTTCTCATTCTTCTTCTTCCTTTTCTTTTTTTTTTCTTTTTTTGATGTTTGTTGTTGTTGTTGTTGTTGTTGTTGTTGTTGTTGTTGTTGTTGTTGTTGTTGTTGTTGTTGTTGTTGTTGTTCTTCTTCTTCTTCTTCTTTTCTGTTATTTTGCTTTATTTTTATTTATTTATTTTTGTTTTAGTATTTGTTATTACTTGTTATATATTTGTTGTTATTTATTGTTGTTGGTATGAGAATTTTTCGTTGTTTTTGTTATTGTTGTTGCTCTTCTTCTTCTTCTTCTTCTTCTTCTTCTTCTTCTTCTTCTTCTTCTTCTTCTTCTTCTTCTTCTTCTTCTTCTTCTTCTTCTTCTTCTTCTTCTTCTTCTTCTTCTTCTTCTTCTTCTTCTTCTTCTTCTTTTCTTCTTCTTCTTATTAACTTATTTTATGTATTATTATTAATATTATTATTATTATTGAAAATAATAACAGTAAAAAAAATAACAATAACAGTAGTAATAATAATAATGTGTGTAGGTGTGTGTGTGTGTGTGTTGAAGAAATCTTTTCCTTTCTCTTTTGATTTATATTATTATTATTATTATTATTATTATTATTATTATTATTATTATTATCATTATTGATATTATCGTTATTATTATTATTATTATTATTATTATTATTATTATTATTATTATTATTATTATTATTATTATTATTATTATTATTATTATTAACTATTATTATTAATATTATTATTATTATCATTATCATTATTATTAATAATGAGTATTATTATTATTAATATTATTATTATTAGTATTAATATTATTATTATTATTATTATTATTATTATTTATTATTACATTATTATTATTTTTATTGATAGTATTATTATTATTATTATTATTATTATTATTATTATTATTATTATGTATTATTATTATTATTATTATTATTATTATTATTATTATTATTATTATTATTATTATTATTATTATTATTGTGTGTATTATTATTACCTTATTATTATTTATTATTATTATTATTATTATTATTATTATTATTATTATTATTATTATTATTATTATTATTATTATTATTATTATTATTATTATTATTATTATTATTATTATTATTATTATTATTATTATTGACAAGTATTATCATTATTTTTTCAATTGTTGTTATAAGTATTTTATTATTTTTATATTATTTTTATTATTATTATTATTATTATTTATTATTATTATTATTATTAATATTATTATTATTAGTTATTATTGTGATTATTATTATTATTGTGTGTAGTATTATTATTATTATTAATATTGTTATTATTTTTATTCTTATTTATATTATTTTATTAATATTTTTATTGTTGAAGTAATAAATATTTTTTTTACCATTGTGTATTATTATTATTATTACTGTGTGTGTTATATTATTATTATTATTATTATTAAAAATACACATATTATTAATATTATTATCAAATATTATTATTATTATTATTATTATTATTATTATTATTATTATTATTATTATTATTATTATTATTATTATTATTATTATTATTATTATTATTATTATTATTATTATTATTATTATTATTATTATTATTATTATTATTATTATCTTTAATTATTAGGTCAAGGCAGCTGATTAGAAGAATAATTTGGACATTTATTTGGCTTATGTTACTTGGGTATGGTTGCTACAAATGTGTTGTAGTTATTCAGGAATATCTTCAGTACTCAAAAACAGTCTCCCAAAGAAGTAATATTGTCAGTTTCAAGAACAGATTCTTTATATATATATATATATATATATATATATATATAACCTATCTTTCCATATATATATATATA
>JABUQX010064279.1:25000-52500 GCA_015478945.1 Trachelipus rathkii | reverse complement strand
CTTAGCAACCGTTATGATATAAGGTTCAAGATAATTTTTGTTTATGTTCAGACCAGAAGGTGTTTATGTTGTCAACAGGTGAGACACGTTAGAACCGTCGAAAAAAATAGGAAAGTTAGGAGGTGTTTTGAGAGGAGATGTAAAGTAGTTGGGAATTCAAAGTGTTTAAATTTTCCTACAAGGTTGGCGGCAGCCCTGGGAAATCCATCAGGTCGGCAAAGAATAGAATCGGAAAGCTGAAGACGAGAACCCCGAAAACAAGGAGCAGATTTGAAATGAGTGGAAGAATGGAGTTGAGTCATCGGCATAGGAGAACAGAGTTAAAATTACAGCTGAGAGATCGTTGATGAAGAGTAATAAGAATAGAGTTGGAGATAAAACAGAACCTTGGGGAACACCACAATTATAACAGGAAAGGAGGAAGAAGTCGCTCCATCAGCAACAGCCGATATAGCGATCAGAGGGAAAACTTGACAAGAGTAAGCAAAGAGGAGAAACCCAAAGGAAGGAGCTTAGAGGTAGCGACGCATGCCATACTCAATCAAAAGCCTTTGATATATATCGAGGGCCACCACCCAAGACTCCCCATAGTCCCTAGGGGGCAGAAGACCATAAATCAGTAAAGATAGGATAGTATGTCACCAGTTGACCTCGAGCGTCCAGAAGCCATGCTGAAAAAAGAGAATGAGACTCCAGATGATCCAGGAAATGAGGATTGAAGAGTTTCAAAGATCTGCAGATGAAGATACAAGTGAAAGCTATGGGACGATAGTTGGAAGGATCAGAGCAGCTGCCCTTTTTCGGGATTGGTTGGACGTATGCGCGCTTCCTGCACTGAGGAAATGTACTAGTATTGAGGCATAGAGAGTAGAGTTGAACGAGGACCAAAAAGGCCAGCTCGGAGCACCTCCCTCAAAACACAGGAGAAATGACATCCGGGTCCTTTAGCTGACATTCCTTAGATCTCAGAATCCCATGCGCGTCATGCGCGTCGCGGGGAAGGGCATAGGAAACCTGAGAGGAAAAGAAGCAGGAGGAGGGATGCCGGAGTCGTCCAGGGTAGTAGTTGAGAAAGGGGCCGAAGAGATTAGCCTTTTCAGGTAGGAGAGTTAGCTACAGAACATCCAGAGCGAATAATAATAGAGGTGGAGGAGAGGACGGATTTACAAAGCTATTGGGGAATGTTTTTGGCAAGAGGCCAAATTTTTATCAGTGGGAGAGCCAAGTGGTTTTCGCACTTTCTTTTAGTGAAAGTGCGCTTAGCCGGTCGAATAGTATCCCTGCAACGATTCCCCGAGCAGAATGGAAATTAGAAAGAGCGATAGGAGAACGATGCCATCGTGCATGCCCGATAGGCAATGTCTCTCTGAATGGGCGAGAACATTCCCCTCGAACCATGGATTTTGTGCTGAAAAGGTTAGTTGAAGATGGAATGAACCACGCTCATACCCTCGACGATTACAGCTTCTACCTTTCAGCAGGTGACCAGAAACGTCCTCCGAGTCAAAGCAAGATTCACTCCAGGCATAGTTTGCAAAGAAACGACGCAACGCCCCCCAATTAGCCCGATTAAAAGTGCCAGAAAGTACGTTTGGGGCATGGTGGAACTGCTGAAGAGAAAGTTTTATAATTAACATCTATAGGATTGTGGTCAGAGTTATTGATAGGATGGAAAATGAGTTGTATTTATATCGAGAAGGAGTAGTCGGTGAAACATAAATCAAGCGTGTTCAAAAATTGGTTAAGGACGATCTTGTATGTGTGTAGGTTCTTTAATTAACTGTTCCAAATCGTTAAGAATACCGAATGTTTGGCCTCTCCTCCTGCATCAGTGTGAGAGGAGCCCAACCCCTCAGTGTGATGTACGTTGAAATCACCTAAATAGATCTCAGCATTTGGATGGGAAGAAGTAACAGTCTCATGAGAGGTAGTGTAAGATATTCAAAAGGAGGTGAAAAGGCATCTGTTCCGTTAGGGGGCATTTGCAAAACTTCGGGAGGTACAAACTTGGTATTAGTGGAAGGAAGAAAGATTTTTAAGCCACAGAGCATCAAAGTTAGGGATTCAAGATTCTCAAGACATGTTACAGGGAGTGTTTATGTTTATATGAAGGCTGGGAACTCACCATTTAAGTCACGAAATTACCCAGAAAAAGGTTATTGTTGGAGTTATTAAAGTTTATTTGAAAAATCCTATTGCTAGATTGCTCAGACAGAGAAGTAAAATGTTAGGTAGAGAGTTGGCGAGGTGATATTCCACAGGATTCATGGTTAGCTTTCAGGCCACGAACGTTGGCGAAGTCAATAGAGAACAGCCTGCTTCCATGCTCTGTCCCGGTGCCATTTCAATCCAGACAGTATGAAACAGCACACACAATTGACCATACAGCCCGCAAAAACCCACAGAATTTGGGTTTTATTACATCTCAACGCCACACCAACAAACACACACAAGATCACGTACAAAAAAAAAGATAAAGCAAGAAAAAACGCACAGAAACCTTAAAAGTAAAGAAATTTGTGAAAATTTATGATTATAAAAATGAAGACAAGACCAGCTAAATCAGTAATCCGATGAAATATATAAGAAAATAAATAAAACCTTAAACGTTAAAAATCCCATACACACACTCGCCAAGCACTAACTTTTTGTGCTTAGAATTTTAACCCCCCCAAAAGGCCGGATACCAATAATCCTAAATTAAGAGCTTTAAAGGCTAAGAATGCTACAAAAGAAGGCTAAAGAAGATAAAGCAAAGAGAAAGAAAAAAAGCTTTGCTTACAAAACCTTAAAATAAAAATTGAGAAAATTCTCTGGGTATCAGAATTCAGAGATTAATACCTAGCACAATACGCCGATAACCATTGCAAAATAAATAAAACTATGAAGCAGTTAAAAATCACATACACACTCACTGGCTTCTTTACCCCAACTTACGTACTTAAATTTAACCCCCAAAAAAACGGATACCAATAATCCTAATTAAAACTTTAAAAAAGGCTAAAAGCTGCATTAAAGAATAAATTAAATAGGTAAAACTTAAAAAGTTAAAAGGTAAAACACTAAAAACTTATCTTAAAATTTCGGCTTGTTCGAGAGATTAGGCTATGTTTTCATCTAAGTCTTATATATATATATATATATATATATATATATATATATATATATATATATATATATATATATATATATATATATATATATATATATATATTATGCTTATATATAGCCAACCAACCAGTAACCAGCACCACCATAATGTATGCTACCTGCCTCTTCTTCTCTTACCATAATAACCATATATATATATATATTACTCTATATATACTATATATATATAACCTTATATATATATATATCTATATATATATATATATATATATATAACTCTTCATATATATAACCATATATATATATATATATATATATATGGTCACGTGTGTCATTTCACCACCAAAGCTATTTATTTTATTATTGATTTTTACTGAGTTATCATGTATTTTGAGTGCCAAGTTATTTAACAGCAATTTTGTCTACTATATAAAAAACCAACTCCTTTGCAATTTGATACTATCGTCCTTCATCATTAAAGTTTGGATTTGTAAGTTAAATGTAAAATTATTTTGGTAAAAAAATCAACAGGTCATATAATTATATTTTTTTGCATTCTCTATGGTAAAGGAGTCACTATCACATTAGGCAATAAATCTGGTAATCAATTGTGGGGTAACTATTTCAGCTGGAGGCCCTGGCCGCGAAGTAGATCTTCAAGTACGTGTTTCCAAAATAAGTGTTGAAATAATATACCATTCCAAATATAGCATTACAATTTCATGGAAGCCTGTATCCGGGATTATATAGTTTTAAAAGACAAGATTGTTTAAGTAATTTGTAGTGTCGTGCTTACCGTTTTGGTAGTGCATAGTGAAAAGTCACTGGTAAATGTTTAAGGCATTCATTGATGCGATTTGTTTTTATAAATTCACATAGAGTAACGTTAAAGCGTTGTTTGTCACGTTTGACATAGCGGTTGCTGTAGATATTTTTGAACATTTTGTGTAAGTGTTTAATTCTGTTCTAAGAATTTATTAGCTGGTAATAGATTGATATTATATATATATATATATATATATATATATATATATATATATATATATATATATATATATATATATATATATATATATATATATATATATATATATATATATATATATAAATATTTATATATATATATATATTTTAGAATTATTTAGTTTGTCCTGAAATATAATATATATATATATATATATATATATATATATATATATATATATATATAGTATATATATATATATAGTATATATATAACTGCATATATAAACAATATTCTTCAACATATATATATATATATGTATAATATTTATATGTTATATATATATATATATATATATGTAATATATATATATATATATAATATATATAATAATATATATAATATATATATATATATATTCTTTATAATATAATAATATATATATGAAATATATATATATATATATATATATTTAATATATAATATAATAACTCTATGCTATATGTATATATATATATATATGTAATAATAATATATATATATAATAATATATAATATAATAACATATATATATATATATATATATATATATATATATATATATATATATATATATATATATATAATATATATATATATTATGGTCTACAAAGTGTAGTCGGACGTGAACGAAAGATTTTACAAATTCCGTTTTCTAAATTCTTGCTTTTTCGAAAACTGTCACGCCTCACTCGCGCAGACTCTTTTCTGTAAAAATCAAGGTTTTGAAACTAAATTTGAAAATTTTTCGGTATTTTTTAGTATATATATATATATATATATATATATATGTATATATCATATATATATAATATATATATATATATATGTATATATATATAAATAATATAATAATAATATATATAATTCTTCTTTTCTTAATATATATATATGCATATATATATAGCATAATAATAACTTAATAATATAGTAATAACAATAACCCTAATATATAACTATATATATATATATATATGTATATATATATATATATAATATATATATATATATATATAGCCACGACTCATGTATGGTGCTACTCATGCTTTGTCATGATATCGATATATATAAGTGCTATTTACATATATATATAATATATATATATATATATATATATATATATATATATATATATATATATATATATATATATATATATATATATATATATATATATATATATATATATAAACGTGTATTTGGAAGCGCATCACAATTTTTATGGTGTTATCAGTAAGAGTTAAAATCGGTAAATAGCTCGTAAATTTTAAAATCGCCGACGAAAATATCAAGTTGACTCTGGGTTAAACTAAGTTTATTATTTGTTTAAAAGGGCTAGTACTGAGGCATTTTTTGAACTCTGTAAGAGTCTAGGTATAGGTCTAGTACAGACGCATTGAATTTTTCCGTGAAGAAAGAGTGAGAGAAAGAGAGGCTGCAAAAGAGAAAGAGTTAGAAAAAAAGAAAATAACAAAAGAGTTAGAAGAAAAGAAAATAGCAAAAGAGTTAGAGGAGAATAAAATGGAGAAAGAGAAAGAGCTTGAGGAAAAGAAAATGGCAAAAGAGATAGAAGAAAAAAGAATTGCTGCTAGTCTAGAAGAGAAAAGGTTGCAAATGGAAGCTGACGCGGAGGAGAGGAGATTTCAGGCAGAAGCTGAAGAAAGAAAAAATGATGCAGATAGAGATGCTAGGGAGTCAGAGGAGAGGATTGCGAAGATGAAACTTGAAGCTGAAGAACAAAAGAGACAACACGACGCAACCATAGCTGCCCAAACCTCTTCTAACACTAACACAATTTCTTCAGATGATAAATTGCCAAAACTTAAGATCCCAAATTTTGATGAGAAGACAAATAATATAGAGGATTATTTGACTTTTTTTGAAAAACAGGCACAAACAAATTCCATTCCTAGAGAGATATATTCTTATTTATTAGGGTCTGTGTTGACCGGAAAGGCAGTCAAGGTTTACAATGAAATGACAGTTGATGATTCCTCCAGTTATGATGATTTGAAGAAAGTACTCTTGGTTCGATATGATTTAACCGAAGACGGATATCGTTCCAAATTTAAAGCTATGACCCTTAAAGATGACGACAACCCTAACGTGTATATAAGGAAGATAATGAAAGCTCTCAAAAAGTGGATAGATTCAGCAAATGTTAAAGAGGGTGTTGAGGAGTTAATAAATTTTTTTCACTGTCGATAAATATATGTCTACAGTCCCAAGGGAGTAGGCCGTGTTCTTGACGGAACGTAAAGAAAAGGAAATGTCAGAAATAATTTCCAGTTCAGAGGGCTATTTGCAAGCCCATAAAATTAGTTTAGCGCCATGAGGAAGTCACTTGAGTAGTTTTAATAAAAACAGACAGAACAATTATTTGAACAGAAATTATGAAGGAAAGTCCACCCACCACAACCCATCACTGCATAGGAATAATGTTTCGTCCAATGTTGCCAAGAGCAACGATGTAAGAAAGGATTACAGTAGAGACTCTAATGAGTCTTGAAATATAGTAACTTGTTACAATTGCCAAAAGAAGGGACATGTGGCGAGAGTGCCGGTTGCCGCCTTTTACCAATGGTTGCAGAAGTTTTAATACTTTTGTTAATCGTCAGAAAGACGAAGTGAAGACGACAGTGGCATCCGCGGAATTGTCCGTTGAGGATAAAGACTCATCAAAGATTAGTGAAGAGCCACAAAAGTGTCAACAAGTTTGCATAATTGGTGAAACCGATTTGATTCCCACATCCACTTACAGCGAGGTCAATGGTGTCGCCAACGGGTATCATGTACGAGTTCTGAGGGACACCGGATGTAATAGTGTTGTCCTCAAGGAGAGATTCGTGCCAGAAAAGAATTAAACATATGGATATCCTAATATGCGACTTCTCGATAACACTGTCAAGAAAGTTCCATTAACTAACGTAGTGCTGGACACACCGTACTACGTAAGGAAGTCGACGGCCGTGGTAGTGCCGGACGTCTTCTACGATTTGATTCTGGAAAATATTAATGGGGCATTACCCCCGAATGAGCCAAATGATAAGTGGGAAGGGACTAAGTGTCCGTGTCTTAGAAAGGTGCAAGACGTTGAAACTCAAGTGAGTTTGTGTTAACCTACCGAAAATGTGGGTGTTGTGAGCGCAGACGTAAAGTCTCCTGCTCGGCGCAAAGCCAGCCAGATAAAACGTGATGAAAAAAAGAAGCCGGTGGAAGCTGAGGAAGTACCCATTTTGCAAACAACGTGAGATCGAGGTGTTATTAGGGTCCATGTTGAGGAAGAAGCCCCTGCGATAGAAGGAAATTGTTCCCGAAATTGAAAATAATGGCAGTAACACAGTAAATCCTGAAGAAGTTGATACAACAGTATCATGTGGGTCAGAATCCGTAGAGACGGAAAGTGCCCTTAATGTTGCAGCTCCTGGCGAAGTACCTACTGCAGAAGGAGGTCAGATACAGGAACTGATTGATGACAGAGCTTAGTTCAAAACGAAAGAGAGACAGGACCTTACGATGCAAAGGATTTGGAGGTCTGTGGAAAGAGGAGAAGGAAAATATGTCCTCATAAAGGATTTACTTTTTAAGAGAATAATGGAGAATCAAATAGAGAGGCAAGTTTTAGTCGTCCCAAAAGAATATTGCAAAAAGGTATTAAGAATCGCGCACGACGAAGTTTTTGGTGGTCATCAGGGAGTGAAGAAGACTTTGGGTAAGATAAATCAGAAGTTCTATTGGTCGAATGTTTATCAGGGTGTCAAGAAACACTGTTATTCATGTGACATCTGTCAGATGACTTGCTCAAAGGGGAGAGTGGCCAAAGTACCGCTCTGTTCGATGCCAATAATAGAGGTACCATTGCAGAGGGTGGTTATTGACCTAATCGAACATATAATACCGACGTCGTCCGAAGGTCACCAGTAAGTTCTCACACTGGTAGATACTGCCACTAGGTACCCAGAGGCAATCCAGCTCAAAAGCATATCAACGCAGAAGGTCGCTGAGAGCTTGATGAGCATCTTCATGCGCTCAAGTGTACCAAAAGAAATCCTTAGCGACAATGGTAGGAAGTTTACCTCGCTGTTGATGAAGGAGGTCGCTAAGTTATTAAACATCAAGCAGATGCACTCCAGTATATATCACCCCATGATGCAGTGATTTACAGAAAAATTTAATGGGACACTAAAGAAGATGTTGAAAAGAATGTGTTTCGAGCAGGTGCGCAAACGGCACAAGTTCATTGAGCCGCTACTATTCGCCAACAGAGAAGCGCCGCAGGAGTCAAGAGGGTTCTCTCCCTTCGAGTTATTGTATGGTCGCTCAGTGAGGGGACCCATGCAAACCTTACATGAGATTTGGGCCGGTGACATCAACCCTGAAAAGGCCAAATCGACTTACAAATACGTATTTGACCTGCAGGAGCGTCTAAATGATACGTTGAAGTTGGCTCGTGAGAACCTGGCGAAGGCGCAGACCAGTCAGAAGAAATTTTACGACAGGAGGGCCAAAAACAGAAGGTTAAAGACAGGAGATCTTGTATTAGTCCTGCTACTCACATTCCACAATAAGATGCTTATGAGGTGGGGTGGACCATCTGAGGTGTTGGAACCTTATTAACAGGATAATTACAGGATAAGGGTGGGAAAGAAAATCAAGACCTACCACATTAACCTTCTTAAGAAATACCTGTCAAGAGAGGAAGATGAAGTGGAGAATTAAGGGCAGGAAGGACATCAACATTTGGAGCGTCGGCCGTACTTATAGAAGCTGAGGACGAGGAGGACATACCAGTCCTAGTAGTGAATACATCCTTGAAGAAGAAAGAAAATCTGAGCGATGTTGTAATAAGCGATGAACTCATGGAAGAAATGAAGACAGAATTGATGGAGGTATTGGAGCCTCACGAGGATATCTTTACAGATATTCCTGGTACTGCACGGCATGACTATCACGCTATCGACTTTATCGATGAAACACCTAGCAGAATTTGACCGTACGTATTGCCTTACACGGCCATAGGAGTCATTGTTAAGTCGACATCCCCTTTTTCAGCTCCAGTAGTGGTAGTCCAGAAGGACGGTTCGAAACGCGTCTGCTTGGATTACCGTGCCCATAACAAGGTCACAATCTTTGACCCAGAGCCTATGACCACAACCCAGTCCTTATTCACAAAGTTCGATGTCGATATATATTCTTCTCAAAGCTGGATTTGGCGAAAGGGTATTGGCAAATACCGATAAGACCGAAGGATGCGTATAAAACCGGGTTCTCTACTGAAGATGGTTACTACTATTACATCAAGTTACCATTTGGCATGGTAAATGCTGGAGCGACACTTGTACGTGCGATGAGGAGGATCCTTGATGGGATCAACGATGTGGATTTCTATATCGATGATATCATCATCCATTCCAGGACCTGGCGCGGACATCTGAACACGATATGGGAAGTACTTTGCAAGCTACAAGAAGAGTGTTATACCATCAGACCGACCAAGTGTGAGTTTGTGGCATCGAGGGTAGTTTCTGGGGCATTATATCGGTCATGGTGAGAAGGGTTTACTTGAAGATAATGTGAAGATTGTCAAAGCAGAGCCCCCCAGAAATAAGAAACAAGTGCGCTCATTTTTAGGTCTCACGGCATATTACCGCGATTTTGTGAGAAACTATGCCGAAATCGCAGCGCCCCTCACAGATCTCACCAAAAAAGGCGAACCAACAAAGGTGCGGTGGGAGCAGAAGCACCAGAGGGCTTTTGAAGAACAAAAGAAAGCGCTGACGTCAAAGCCCATTTTGAAGATGCCCAGACTAGACAAGATATTCACACTTCAAGTTGATGCCTCCGATACTTCTCTCGGATTTGTGTTGTTTCAGGAGGATAATGATGTGCTCCATCCGATATCTTATGGTAGCAAAAAGCTATCGCAGACTCAACAACGCTATAGTGTTTTGGAGAAGGAAGCGTTGGCTATCGTCACTGGAGTTAAAAAGTTCGAACCTTATCTTTATGGCAAAGAGTTTGTGTTGCAGTCAGACCATCGACCTTTAACTGCAATGAATAAGAAAAAGTATGACAGCCCCAGGATTATGAGGTGGGCATTGTATCTTCAAAGATTTAGATTCTTACTTGAACACATCCACGGTAAAGAAAATGTTGTAGCGGACTACCTAAGCCGCTCGATCGGCGACGGACTACCTGAAAAGTTGGATCATCCCATCAATAAAGAAGGAAACCTCTCGCAAACATTCGACTGAGAATGTTATTAAGCTGAATTGGGAAGTAATTCACTCAAAATGGGGTGCCTAGTGTAATGGTTGGAACATGCACAGTAGAATATTTGTGAGTAGAGAGAGAGTGTGAAAAGTCAATTAGTCAGGTTTTAAACTCCCCCCCCCTGTGACTCCCCAAGATTCCAGGTCATTTTGGTTACCACATTATAGTAGCTGTATATATAATATATATATTATGTATAGTATTTTTTTTATAATATATATATATATATATATATATATATTATATATATATATATATATATATATATAGTATATATATAATATATATATGCGATGAGGGAATATAAGCTATTATCGTTTATGTATATTTATTCTTGAAAAGTGGACCCTGAGTTGCTTATATTACGACAGACACATTTTATAAACACTCTTTAATTATTTAAGAACATTAAAACAGATAAAATATAGACAAGCTTTCGTTAATATAACCTTTTTCGAGTCGCCAGAATATAAGCTTGTCTATTTTACTCTGTCCTTGTCTTCATCTATAAACGTGTGTTTTTAAAAATCTGTCGTAAAAATCCTTAAAGCAACTCAGGGTCCACTTTTCAAGATATTATATACTATATATTATATATTATTATATATATATATATAGTTATAGTATATATATATATATATATATTAATATTATATATAATATAGTATATATATATATATAGTATATGTATTATAATAGTATATATATATATATATATAATAGTATATATATATATATATATATATATACTATATATATATATATATATATAATATATTATATATTATATATATATATATATATCTATATATATATATATATGTATTATATAAATTATATATTATATATATATATATATTATATATATAGTTTATTATATATATATATATATATATATATATATATAATATTATATATATATATTACTGTATAAAATTTTTATTAAGGTATTTTCAATAGTTCAAAATGCTAAAATAATTCTTGTAGTAATTTCTATGTATTATATACCAGCCTCACTGTTATATGAAATATCGAGATTTCTGCAAGCATTATTTTTGTAAGTTTTATTATTATTATTATTATTATTATTATTATTATTATTATTATTATTATTATTAATTATTATTATTATTATTATTATTATTATTATTATTATTATTATTATTATTATTATTATTATTATTATTATTATTATTATTATTATTATTATTATTATTATTATTATTTAATCATAATGATATTATTATTATTATTATTATATTATTATATTAATTATTATATTATTATTATTATTATTATTAATAATTATTATTCAATAATAATTAATAATATAATAATAATATAATATGGTAGTTTTTTTTTTAATTTTTATGTAAAATTTTGGTTAAGAATTCGGATCATTATAAAGTTAATAATTTATTTATTTATTTATTTATTTATTTAAAAGCGAAACTTGTATAAATATATAAAGGTGTGGAGCTATTTTTCTTATATGCAACATTGCTTGATCGTGAGAAAATTAGAAGGTAATGTAATTTCTTTTAATTTGCATACATTGGTGTCAAGTTTTCAACCCCGCCTTCCTTCTGATGTGATTGTATATTTGTTTGTAAAGAATTGGAACGAAAGATGTACTTATTTTTGAGTGTACTGTTTTAAGATGATATGATTGGATAGTAAATGTAACTTAGATTACTTATTGTGGTTTAAAACGGCCTGTAAGTCATTTTTTAAAACACTCTGTCTGGGATTTCTTTTTTATGCAAATGTGGTAAAGTGGGTGATGTGGCGTATATGTAATTTGTCGTCTGTTTGATTATTATTTGTTATTATTATTATTATTTGTTTAGTGTTATTGTGATGTTAAAGAAGCTTACTCGTTTTTAATATTGTGGAAAATTTAAAAAATTTTATTCCTAATTATTTTCGTATAATTTCTAAAATTTGTTAACACATGTAGATAAATTTATTAAGTTAATATTTTCTTGCATTAATGGTAAAATTTATTTATTTATTATATGTTTATATATCAAACGAGAGCACTGCTTGTTCCAGTTTTTCTATCTATGACGTCACAAGGTAATGTGTTATAATAAATTGGTTAATACATTATTTTTCTATGAAGTAAATGGTTTTATTTAAAAGTTATTTAAGATAATTTATTTATTAAATATTTTTCTCTTATTTTTAATATATATAATATAAATATTTATTTAAATAATATCTTCTATCTTCAATAGAAATATTGTTTAAATAGTTTTAATAATAAATTTTGAGGTACTGTAATTTTTCGTGAATATTTTGCTTTAATATTTCAGTTAGGTTTTCATGTTCTTTTTTTTGGTCCTATGGTCATTGTATATGCTTAGTCTTCTTAACATTGTGTTTTCGAAGAACGAGGGATACAATAACTAGGACGTTTTAGTTTTGTTCTTATAATAATATATGTAAATAATAATATTAATTTTTAAAAGGCATTTAAAAGTAAAGAATTGAAGGTATTAATATTTTACATATAAAGTTTACATGCAAGATAAATGCAAAGATTTATTTTATGTATTTGATATATATTTTTTCTTAAATAATTATATATATATATATATATATATATATATTATATATATATATATATTTTTTTTTGTATTTATTATATATATATTATATATATATATATATATATATATATATATATATATATATATATATATATATATATATATATATATATATATATATATATATATATATATATATATATATATATATTTATATATATACATGTATATGATTCACTTGTGTCACTTCAATATCACCAAGAGCTATTTATTATATATTGTTTTCTACTGAGCTATTTTATATTTTGAGTGTCATGAGATTCAGCTCTATATTTTTCAATCTTTCCAAGTCTCAGTGACGAGAAGAAAAAAGTTAAATTATTTATGGTAAAAGAATCAACAGGTCCTATTACATTCTCTATGGTAAAAGGGTCACTATCACATCTGGCAATAAATCTAGTAATCATTTGTGGGGTAATTATTTCGACTGGGGGCCTGGCCGCGAGGTAGATCTTCAAGTTCGAGTTTCCAAAGTAAGTGTTGAAATAATATACCATTTCAAAATCTAGCATTACACTTACTAATATGAATTGTGATTTATATAAAAGCTAGCAATTAGATCATCGCTGATATTGCAAGCAAACATACCTTCATTCTATAAATATAAAAGGAACATAATTCTTCTCTAGATCGAGAAGTATAGAAATTTTAACACAGGCTGCTACAATATTCTATTGCTGTAGTCTAGAGCTTAGTAATTCCACCTTTTTTGTGTAAATCTAAATCCCTAAGCTTTACTGTGCTAGAAGATTTGGCTCTGATAAAGAAACAATAATAAAGATGATAAGCCTTTTAAAATCGGGAAGAGATGCTTTACATTTTGGAAAAAGAAACTATACTTCGCCAAATGCAAAACAAAGGTATGTACAAAGTCGCAATATTTTCAGTTTCATTTTATATGTCAATGCATAAAGACTGCTCTCAAAGGTTGATGATTGGTTAGTGTATTTTATATGCATCTTGTTAAGACCCATCACTTTGTTTTTCGTATCTTCATATATATATACTATATATATATATATATATATATATATATTATATAATATAATATATAAATATGGTTGTGTGATATTTATATATACGGTACCTATTTATTTTTCTTTATATGTGTATATTATAGATAGGATAATATATCATATATATATATATATGAATATATAATATATATATTTATCTATATTATATATAGCTATATTAGGATATAGCGAGTTACTATATATATACTATATATATATATAATATTATATATATATATATATATATATATAGTATATTATACTATATCTATATATATATATATATATATATATATATATATATATATATATAAATATATATATATATATATAGTAGTAATATGACACTTTGGTCGCTACCACCCTTTTCGATATGAAGGAATAGAGGTATTGCTTTCAAACTTGGAATATAATCTATGTATGGGTTAGGCTCAAAACAGGGTAAAATTTCAAGTCTCTAGGATGTATATAGGGGGCACCTCCCCCGAGGGTGACGCGCGGATAGTTTGTCGCTAAACGCCCGCGTGTTGCCGGCATCTGAAGAGGGTAAGATTAGGCTTAAAACGAGGTCGGCCCAATCGCCCAGGTGTGCAAAGCGCGTGAGCGCGAGAGTGCCCACGTGCGCGCGCATGCGTATACACACCTACACATATTATTATTATTACATCGAAGATTCGATTCCCGAAGGGAATCGAATCTGAGTCGAAAAACGATTCCTGTAAGGAATCGTTTTTTTACGCATTCCGACTGCCTGCCTTCCGCGCGTTCTCTTTGCATCCGGTTCTGACTCCGACTTCGATTGTCAGCCTGCCTCCGACTCCGAACTTATCGTATATCGTGCTAAAATTTGGAGGGTGGTTAGATGATGAGGTATCCTAGTCGTGACAATGTTACGTCCCCATGGGTCCCCGAAGGGGACCCACCCCCTTAAAAAAATCGAAGTGTTCTTAGAAGGCTGAATTTGGTGAGAGGATTCACATGTTAATTTCTAAAAGAGTTAGTGATTGGATTATGAGAGAGTTGCGCTCCGGTCGGTGCTGAGAGCAGGTTAATAAACATTCGTAAACAACAATATTGGTGTCTTTTTATGTTATTGGGTCTGTAGATTTCGAAAATAATGGTTCAGAACCATCGAAGCACAAAATAAATAAATAAATAAGTTAAATAAATAAAAAATAAAATTTCATATTCTTTTCATTATGTTATAACTTACAAATTTACGTTTTTTACATACCCTAAGGCACCGTAATCAGTAAATCAGTAAATGAATCTGCCCTCCCCACCCTTCGTGATCTATTGATCTATTGATTCAAGTCAAATATTTTTTAGTAAAATTTCGTTTTACATACCTACGCTCAGTAAAATTCAGTAACTTCAAACCAATCAACCTACAACTCCTGTCCAACCAGATCTATTGATCTATTGATCTATTGATTCAAGTCATATTTTTTAGTAAATTGTTATGTTTTACATACCTACCCTAAATCAGTAAATAGTAAATCAAACCACCACCTACACTCCTGTCCAACATGATCTATTGATCTATTGATCCTATTGATCTATTGATTTCAGGTCATATTTTTTACTAAAAATTATCATGTTTTACATACCTAAATCAGTAAATCAGTATAAATCAGTAAAATACCACACTGCCCACATCATTCCATGATCTATTTGATCTATTGATTCAAGTCACATTTCGAGTATCATTTGGATTAACATAACATAAAAAACAAATTCTTTGAATTATCACTGATCAACGAATATATATTGCTAACGTAACAAAGTTTTCACCATTAATAAAGCTTACTTAGCTATCATCTGAACTATGTAAATATAATACACAATTGACAAAGTCCTGACACCAGCACGTTAAACATTGAATATAACTGTTTAACGTTAACAAATAGTTTTTGCACTTAACAACTAGTAAGGTAACTACACATAATATACAAAACTGTAACCTACTCCACTTGTCATGCATATCTCTAAGATAACAATGTAAATTTATATTAATATGAAATAATTAACTAAATTTATCACACATTGCTAATTATCATATCATCAATTAATATATGCCAACGTACAAAGTTTTCACATCAAATAAAGCAAGCATAGAACCCTGAACAAGAATATAATGTACAACAAAAACCTAACACACCTTAAGCGTGGAATAAACTTTTTTAACTTAAAAAGTTTTTCACACTTACCAACGAGTGAAGTAACTACATAAAATACAAAAACGTAACCTAGTCACGCTTTGTCAGCATATCTCTCATATCAAGTGTTAATTTTACATTGCATGGTAATTTTTCAACACAAAGTTCAATATAACTTAACAAAGGGAACATAATACTAAAGGATAAATAAAACATAAGGAAAGTTTATCTCTGTAAAGCTAAACTGCGAATATAACATACTTACACATAACAACCAGACAAATAAACAGCATATCATTAACAACTTAACCACTGATATATTAACTCGTATTTTGAGTATAGTTTAAGTTAAAACATAACATGAAAACAAATTCTTTATACACTGATCACGAATATATGCTAACGTACAAAGTTCTCACATTAATAAGCTAACATATCATAATCACCTGAACTAAGAAATATAATGTACAACGACAACCTAGCACAACTTACAAGCTAATAAACTGGTAACATTAACAAAGTTCACACTTAAACAGTAATTATCATACAGCTCAATGAATATACGCTAACGTGAATAAAGTTTCCACATCAATAAAGTAAACATAACATCAATAAGAAAATAAGTCACCGACAAACATAACACAACTTACCACGAATAAACTGTCACCATTAACAAAGTTCCACACTTACACCAGTAAAGTAACTAACATTGAGCATACAATACGTAACCTATTCATACTTTTTTTCAAGACATTTCTCTAACATATTAACGTTGAATCTTACATTGACACAGTAACATTTAACAAAAATGTATCATAACCTTGCCGATTATCTAACTAACTAACGAATATATGCTAGCGTAACAAAGTTTTTTACTTATCATAGTAAATATTTAACAAAAAATTTATTCCAGTTTTAACCTAAATATAATCCCCAACAAATAATGCATAACATTAACAAAGTTTTTATCCAACATAACATAAAAATAAGTTCTTTGAATAAAATATCATAGTACAAGTGTAATAGTTTAACCGAATTTAAAGGTAGTAAATCAGTAAATAAGCACCGCGACCCCAGCCATTCCCTCCCTACGCCACTCCGTTGATGATCTTTTGATCTATTAATCAAATGATATTCAGGTCACATTCGAGTATCATTTCGGATAAACATAGTACAAAAATAAGTCTTTATATACTAACCAAACGAATATGATGCTAACCGTAACATTGTTTTCACAATAATAAAGCTAACATAGCTTACCAGAACTACGAATATAATGTACAATGACACAAAACCTAACACACCTTTCGCTCGAATAAACAGTCAACATTAACAAAGTTCCATACTTACAACAGTAAATTACCTAGCATAAGCGTACAAAACGTAACCTTTCACACTTTTTCAAGCATATCCCTAACATTGATGTTAATTTAACATTAACATATTGATTTATGTCGCATTTCGAGTATCATTTCGGACAAACATAGCACAAAAATGAGTTCTTATATACTAACGCAAACGAATATAATGCTAACATAACAAAGCTTTTTTTCACTTTAAAATAAAATTGTAAATAGCATAATGAACTAAGAAAATAATGTAAACAACAATAAAGAAACTTAAGCACCGAATAAACTGTTAACATTAACAAAGTTCCAACACTTAACAAGTTAAGTGGACTAACATTGCATACATTGCTTTGTGGAGACGTCTAATAATGGTACAAATGTGTTAGGCGGTCGTGTGGGCTTACATGTGTGAGTAAGTTGGTGCATGTTGGCTCAAGCGGATCAGTCGGATATGGTGGTAGGTGCTTTATGGTACTGATGCGCGTCGATATTGGCGATTGAGGTGTAGCTTTGTGGATCTTTAGATGTCGATATGCATATATGTGACGATTATAGATCCGGCTGTAGATAGTACGTGCGATGCGTCCTGTGATCTCAGTGGTCTCTGTTTTATTGCTTCAAGATATGTTTGTTTCGACACAGCAACGTAACCTTATTCATACTTTTTCCAAGCATATCTCTAACAATATTAACGTGTAATTTAATTCATCTGGACCTAAGTAATTTACTTTAAAAAAGAATTATCATATACCTTTCATAATTATCAAGCAGACAACGATAAGACTGTAAACATACAAAGCGTTTTTATCGCTCAAACGATAACATATAAATAAAGCAGAGGCTGAGGCCTTTCCCCGTACCTCTGAGGGTAATCCGCTATACACCCTTGGGTGATCTCCCCTTCTCAGGATTCCACCTTTCAAGGGGGCATCCCCTTCGGTTTCTTCGAAGGATAATGTGTGCTTTAGATACTCTTAGTTTAAATGGAAAATGTTTTTCTGTTTAATTCGTAAGTTAAGGTACGTTAATGTTACATATTAGACTATGACCAACATGTGAGAATAACACTTGATATTGTTTAGAGAAATGATGATTTTTTGTAAGATATTATCTGATGTTAAACTGACTGATGATGTGTTAAGAACGTGAGCCTAGGTTTAAGGTCTTTTGGTTTTGAGTAATGTAGGCTTTGCCGCTAGACATTTTGCTGATGTCCTACGTTTATTATGTTGCAAATGATGTAAACTCGAACAGTGACACTTTGCTGAAAGAAGTGGTCCTTCATTATTCCAAGTGCTGATATCATTTGATAGATTGGTCACTTTGTTAAGGAGTATTATGTTAGATAATACGGCTTTACCTGTTGCATATATGCGAGAAAAGTGGAACATATCGAGTATTGTATGACTTGTAGCTACTTTACCCTTTGATAAGTAGGGAATCTTTCAGGATGTTAGCTGAGTAGATTCATAGGACGCGAGGAATGTTAGGTTTGCATTTGTACATGTTGATAGCAAGCGTTCGGTGACAGTGAATGTACGCTGGGGTGATCGTAGAGCTGCGTGGATACGAGGCCTTTGGTCATCCGGATTAGAATATGTGGATGTAGTTATTCTGTTATGAGTTGAGGAGGTAGTGTATTGTATTGGTAGCTCTTATTATTTGTGATCGCTATAAAACTTTCGGTCTCGAGGTTAGCATATATTCCTAGGTCAGTATATAAAGAACTTATTTTTATGCTTATGATTTAATGCCGAAAATCAATACAGTCGCAGAACAAGTAAATGACTTGATCATAATAGTTCAGAATAAGATTCAATATTGGTCCCAACTAGTGGTGTGGGATGGCAGCAGAGCGAGAATGTCAGTGAGAAGAGGTACGGTTGAGGTGTTGATTACATGATTTAAGCTGATATTTACGTGGGATCGCTTTACAAGAGTCAGTAAAGTTCGCTATATACGAAACAGATTGGAGTCAGATCTTACTCCGGTGATGAAGTTGTTATTTCAAGAAATCAGGTGTTTTTTATATTGTGTGTATGTCAGTGATAAAATTTTGTTATTTGGTTGTTTTGTGTATGTTGGGAGTTAAAAACTTAGTATATAGGATTTGAAATTAAGATCATTACGTTAGGGATTATATATTTAGACGAGTGTGTATTGTAATTTTTGTTAATATTACGAAGTTGATGTAGAACATTTGTTACGTTAAACTGTTACGTTAGCATTATAATCTTTGTCAGTATGATGATTTGACAAGTTTATGATAATTTTTGTTAAATATTACAGGTTAATGTAAAATTAACATTGATATGTTAGAGAAATGCTTGAAAAAGGTAGAATAGGTTTACGTTTTGTACGAAGTGTTAGGTACTTCTTTACTGCTGTTAGTTCGGAAGTTTGATTTATCGTAGTTAGTATTATTCGAGTACGTACTGTCTGTGTTTAGAGGCATATTGTCGTTGTACATATATGTTAACATCGTTAGGTCTTTTTCTAGGTTATGTTCTATTTTAGCTTTATGTAACTGGTCAAAAAGTTGTTACGCTTAGCATATATTCGATGGTTAGTATATAAAGAACTTATTTTTTGTGTTATGTTTATGCCGAATGATAATCGAAATGTGTCATGAATCAATAATCAGCATAGATCAGAAGGTCTCGGGAGGGGAGGAGAGTAGGGTGGATGTGTTGATTTACTGATTTAAATATCAGTAAACTAATACAATTTACTATGATTTTTTATTCCAAAGACTTATTTATTATGTTTATCGTTTAGATAACTTTGTATGTTTACTGTTATTCGCTGGTCTGTATGATAATTAGACAAGGTTATGATAATTCTTGTTAAATATTTCTGTGTCAGTGTAAAAAATTAACGTTAATATGTAGAGATATGCTTGGAAAAAGTACGAATAGGTTACGTTTTTGTATGCAATGTTAGTACTTTACTGGTGTTAAGTGTGGAACTTTGTTAATGTTAACAGTTTTATTCGTGCTTAAGTGTTAGGATTGTTGTTGTACATTATTTTCTTAGTTTTTTCATATATGCTAATGTTAGCTTTATTAAATGGTGAAAACCTCTGTTTAGTTAGATATATTCGATGTTAGTATAATAAAAGAACTCATTTTGTGCTATGTTTATCAGAAATGATACTCGAAATGTGAGGTAAATCAATAGTATTAATGTAAAATAAACATTGATATGTTACGAGATATGCTTGAAAAAAGTGTAAATAGGTTACGTTTTGTACGCTTGCTAGGTACTTACGTTGTTAAGTATGAATTTGTTAATTGTTAGTATTTATTCGTTTGTAAGCGTGTGTTAGTGTTTTGTCTTGTACATTATATTTCGTAAGTTCTGGTAATGCTATGTGTTAGCTCTTATTAATGTGAAAACAATATTACGTTAAGCATATATTCGTTGGTTAGTATATAAGAAACTTATTTTTGTGCTATGTTTTATCGAATGATACTGCGATATGTGATCTGAATCATTTGATCAATAGATCAAAAAAGATCATCAACGGGTGGGTAGGGAGGGGATGGTTGGGGTCAGGTGGCTTGATTTACTGATTTTACAGCTTTAAAATCAGTATTAACACTTTACTATGATATTTTATTTCAAAAGAACTTATTTTTATGTTATGTTTGGGATAAAACTTTGTTATGTTTTGGCAATTATTTGTTGGGATTATGATATTTGGTAAGGTTATGATAAATTTTTGTTAAATATTGCTATGGAATACGTAAAAACGACAGTTTTTACTTGTACGTTTGCCCAGCATATATTATAGTTGTTGGTTCTTGTATGCAAAAATCTGGGAATGAGGCGAGGTGTTGCTTATAAGCGTGCATTAGCACACAAAATTGTAAAATATGCTAGCAAATGGTAGGAATTTCTTAAAATCCGTAAGGTTGTAATTTTCAGTGCTAACAGAATTTATGTTCTAATAAAGTATAATTGATATGGTTACGGTATTGTTAGTAGTTGATAGACCAATTATGTTAATAAGAGTACTTCCTACTTCGGTGTATGGGAGATAGTGTTCATGGAACTTGTTAACTGGGTGACAGCTTATTTCGTGGTTGTTCAAGTTGTGTAGGTTTGTGTCGTTTGTAGCATTATTTTCTTAGCTCATGTTACGGCTATGTTAGCTTTATTGGATGTGGGAAACTTTTAATTATCGTTTAGGCGGTATATTCATTGAGCTTGTATGATAATACTGTTTTGTTTAAGTTGTGGAACTTTGTAGTGTTACCTAAGTTATTAGCTCGTAAGTGTTTGTGGTAGGTTTCGTTTGTTGTAGCATTATATTCTTAAGTTCATGATGGAATGCGTATGTTAGCTTTATTAATGTGAAACTTTGTTAAAAGAACTTAGGCATCATATTCCGTTTGTTCAGTGTCAATAACGAATTTGTTTTCAATGTTATGGTTCTACTTAAACTATTAACTCCAAATACAGATTGAATGCAAATAGATCAAGTGTTAAGTGCTTGCTTTAATGACAGTGTTTATTTGTCTGGTTGTTCATGTGATAAACTATGTTATATCCGCAAAATATGTTAGCTTTACATGAGGCATAAAATTACTATGTTTGTATTTATCCCTTTACGTTATTAAATGGTACTTTGTTAAGATTTATGGTGAACTTTGTTGAATATTACCAGTTAAATGGCGGTAAAATTAACGATTCCAAGCATCATGTTAGAGATATGCTTGACAAAGGCTGACTTAGGTTAACGTTTTTGTATGTTAATGCTTAGGTCTACTATCACTCGTTGGTCAAGTGTGGAACTTTGTTAATGTTAAAGAGTTATTCACGCTTAAGGTGTAGTTAGGTTTGGTTGTTGTACATATATATTCGTTAGTTCAGGTGATTTTCTATGCTTGCTTACTCTGATGGTGAAAGCTTTGTTACGTCTAGCATATATTTCATTGACTGATATGATAATTAGCCCAAGTTGTTGATAAATTTTAGGTACATATTACCAAAAAGATGTTAATATAAATTTACATTTTTATCTTAGAGATATGCATACTAACTTGTGAGTAGGTTTTTACGTTTTTGTGGGCTCGGCTCGCTTACGGAATCGATCTTAAGTGCGAAACTTTGTTACGTTTAACAGAGTTTTATTCATGTTAAGGTGTGTCAGGTTTGTCGTGGTGAATTATATTCATAGTTCAGATGGATTGCTGAAGTAAGCTTTAATTATGTAAAACCTGTTGTTACGAGGTAGCAATATATTCGTTGATACAGTGTATAAAGAATATTTGTTTTTATGTTATGTTTAGTCCAAAATGATACTCGAAATGTGACTTGAATAATAGATCAATAGATCATGGATGGTGGTGGGCTAGTGTGGTATGGAAAGTTGATTTACTGAATTTACTGATGTTAGGGCATTTAAAACATGATAGATTTAAGTAAAAATTAATGCCTGAAATCAATAGATCAGTAGACGCATGGTTGACAGGAGTGTTAAATATATATTTGCAATTACTGATTTACTGATTTAGGGTATGTAACCATATGACCATTTTACTAAAAAATATGACTTGAATCAATAGATCATAAGATCAATAGATCAATAGATCAATAGATCATGTTGGAGCAGGAGTGTAGGTTTGGGTGGTTTGATTTAATCTGATTTATCTGATTTAAGTGGTATGTTAAAACATGCAATTTATAAACAAATACGCTTGAATCAATAGATCAATAGATCATAGATCAATTAGATCAATATTGATCAATAGATCATAGATCAGGAAGGCTGCGGAGGGCAGTTTGCCAGTTTACTGATGATGTACTGATATGTACTGCATATAGGGTATGTATAAACGTAAATGTTGTAAAGTTTATATAACGCATAGGAATAGAATACAGAAGTTTTATTGTTTATTATTTTATTATGTTATTTATTTATCTTTTTGATTCTTAAATTATGTCTTTCTTAATTCGATCTCTGAAACTTATTTTCCAAATCGTACAGTACCCAATTAGGACAATATAGTAAAGTACACCTACTCGATTTAGGACGCCTGCATTCGCGACAGCGCTGCGAGCCAAACTCTTAGAGTGCTGTGTCACGCAAATTTTCAGCCTTTAGGTATCGAACTACTTCGATTTTTTAAGGGGGTGGGGTCCCTTTCGGGGGACCCATGGGGACGTATTGTCCCAGACTAGGTAACCTCATCATCTAAACCACCTCCAAATTTAGCACGATACGATAAGTTTCGGAGTCGAGGCAGGGCTGACAATCGAAGTCGGAGTCAGAACATGGATTGCGAAGAAGGACGCGGCGGAAGGCAGACGTCGGAATGCCGTAAAAAAACGATTCCTTACAGGATTCGTTTTTCGACTCAGATTGATTCCCTTCGGGAATCGAATTTTCGATGTAATAATAATAATATTGTGTAATATTAATAGATTTAATGGAGCTCAGACCGCGCTTCGCACACACTGGGCGATTGGGCCGACCTCAGTTTTAAAGCCTAATTCTACCTCTCAAGTCGAAACAAGGTCTAAGCGCAGATATTCCGCGTCGACCCTCGGGGGGAGATACCCCCCTATATACATCCTAGAAGACGTGAAATTTAACTTCTGTTTCGAGCTTAACATCATAAGATTATATTCCAGTTTGAAAGCAATACTCATTCCTTCATAAATCCAAAGGGTGTAGCGACCAAAGTGTCAATATTACTACTACATTATATATATATATATATATATATATATATATATATATATATATATAATATTATATATATATATATATATATAAATAATAATATTATATATATATATATATATATAATATATATAATATTATATATATATATAATATTTGTTACAAAATTTTTTTGTTATTATTTATTATTTACTCTCACCACTACAACACACACACACACACACACACACACACACACACAACACACACACACATACAATCACACACATACAGCACACACACACACTCACACATTAATTATACACTTTACTTAACCAAAACTTACTCCAACTTATAGTTTACATGACTCTTATTTCTACTATGTCATGCATCTGTCTCTCGTTTTCTAAACATCGTTGGAAAACATTTATATTTTAATATATTTATATTTTTCACATATTAAATATTAACACTTCGTTTTCTTTTACATTTTCTAAGTTTTTAATATATTTTTTTACATTTATATTTTCCTTAATGTTTTATTTATTTATGTCATGTTTAATTTTGTTTGATAACTTTTTATTACTTTATAAGTTGATTTTACATTTATATTTTGTTCAAAGATTTTTTTTTTTTTATTTTTTTATTTTTTTTTTTTTTTTTTTTTTTTTTTTTTTTTTAGTTTTTACATTTATATTTTGTTTAATGTTTTTATTATTTTTTAAAATATTATTCTACATTTATAGTTTTCATTTTTATTTATTTTAAATTTATAAGTGATTTTACATTTATATTTTGTTCAAAGGTTTTTTTTTTTTAATGTTTTTTTTTTATTTTTGTTTTCTTTTAAATAAGTTTTTACATTTATTACATTTGGTTTAAGTGTTTTATTATTTTTTAAAATATTATGTCTACATTTATAGTTTTATTTTTTATTTATTAATTTATACAGTTGATTTTACATAGGATCATGTTTCAAACAGGTTTTTTTTTTTTATTTTTCATTTTTTTTATTTGTTTTTTTAAGTTTCTCTCATTTAATATTTTGTTTTAATGTTTTTTTATTATTTTCAATTGTGAAAACATTTATAGTTTCATTTTATTATTATTTTTAAAAAAACTTCGTAATTAATAACTGTCAAAAGGTATCGAACTTTTTGAATAAAGTTCAGTTAATTTTGATGATCATTTCAACCCTTTAAAGCTTCAATAAAATATTAATTGCTCTAAAATCCTTTTCTAAATAACTACAAATCCACTATTTATCTTTCAACAACATTTTTGTTTTCTCTCATTCGTGTTAGTTTTGCCAATAATTGTATCGGGGGGTTGGGGGGGTGGTTGGGGGGGGGGAATAGTTATATCCTATTAAATAGTTTGTGAGGCAAGGGTGGTGGATTTTTTTGTGGATTTTTTTTAAGAAATAAAAATTTCTTTATTCTTCTCTCACTCTAGACTTTATTGCTACATTCGTTCAGTCAAGCGAAAATATAAATAATATAAACAAACTTTTTTTTAAGACGATATAGTAATTTTTTTTTGTGATTTATCCATTCTATAAATAGTACCCAGTTGTTTCAACTGTGACAAAGGTTTAGTCAATTGTAAATTGTAAATCGCAAGTATTACAATTTCGACATGGTGAGAAATATCTAGCTGAAGCATCATACAAAATAGAGATGGATATTTTTCGAAAGCTTGAGAACACTCATTGGTATAGTGGCCGTTCGAGTATGATTAGGCTTAGGTTAGGTTGATAAGCGTCTGGTTAGTTTGTATTAGGATGTTAATGAGTTAGGGTTCAGCATTACCAACAATTCTAATTCACATCTGCTGCTGCTCTGGTTCGCAATCATAATACGTTGTGACGATTCAGGTGCAGTGAGATCATGCGTAGTTTTTGTTTTAAATATTGTTAGTATTATTGTAGTCGGATTAACTCGAGAATTCCATAGTAACATTATTTTGTGATTCTCACGGTGCAGCTCACTAAAGCCGAAGCAATTAATTGAGTCAAACAAGAGCCACCATTTGATGGTGAGCAATATCATACTAGCATTTTGTAATGTCGGATCGAATCGGATTTACGAGCTATATATTATGATCGAATCGGAATTCGAGATCCGAATTTTGCGCCCACACTGGAACTAAGCCACAGAAATGTGTTTTACCGTCATATCTAAGTAAATATACTCTTAATTTGAATTTATTCTTTTTATTAAGTAAAAATTAAGAGAACTATTTTAAAGTACATAATTGTTTATTATATCGTTTATTATATTCGGGATGGTTCAGACCCATCAACCCACCCTGCCACTGCTCATTATATATAATATATCATAGATATCATTGTATACTAATTATATATATAATATATACTTAATTAATATATATATAATATAATATTATACTAATATATATATCTTATATATAGTATATATATAATATATCTTATAGAGAGAGAGAGAGAGGAGAGAGAGAGAGAGAGCATGCACCGGAAGAAATTTTTGGCCGAGGCCGCGCGAATGAAAATTCTTACATCTCCGGCGAGAACTGAAATTTCCATTTATATTTAACCTTCTTATTTATATATATTTATATATATATAAAATATACTATATATATATATATATATATATATATATATATATATATATATATATATATATTATATTATAATATATATATATATATATATATATATATATATAATATATATATATATATATATACCAATATATATATATATATATATATATATAATATATCATTTATATATTATATATATATTATATAATTTATACTATATATACCGTATATATATATATATATATAGTATATATATAGTATATATATACTATATATACAATATTATATCTATATTATATATAATGATTAGTATATATATTATAATAGTGTATATATAATTATACTAGTTAGATAGGTAATGTAAGTATCTGAAATACTTGTATATATACTATATAATTTATAATAAATATCTAAAATTTATATATTATTATATAGTATTATATATATATATAATATATATAAGTATATATATATGTATATATATATATATATATTATATACTATATATTATATATATGTTTATATATATATATACTATATAAGTAAATCTATATTATATACCTACTATATATATATATCTATTATAATAATTATATATATATAACTTTATATTATATATATTATAGTATATACTATATATATATATATATATATTTATTATATATATCATGGACTATTATTTAGTGTATATATATTAGTATAGTGAGTATGA
>JABUQX010064279.1:0-22500 GCA_015478945.1 Trachelipus rathkii | reverse complement strand
TATATGTTGATGCAGGTAACATCCGCATCCGCACATTCATTACGAATCTGGCATCACGCATTACGCGTTTTGCCCTGGCGGATGTTTTGCTGCAGATATTTTTTTTCGAGAGTTGAAAGAGTTTTTTATAACTCTAACACTAAGATGAATCTGAAAACGCATAAACTTTAAATTGAGAGACATGTGACTTGACTCAACTGTGTAATGATGATCAAATGAATCTCACATGCATGAAGTTCATAATTAATTTGAGCTCAACAGAGTCACATTGAGATTAGGGAATACCAAAAAAATCAGCGCCTCTACTAGCTTTTGTCTCCGATGTAATACTATTAATCTCAAAGCTAAGGAAACATTTTGAACTATTTAAAACTGAAAATGATAGACGTTTTAAAAAGAATGAAAGATGCAGTTAAGAACTAGAGCTAGAAAACGCTTTTGGTTCTGTGGAAATTATGACTTTCATACTATCGCAACTTACTTAGATCCCGTTATAAAGGCAAGTTTTTTTTGTTACACAATATTAGAAAACAAGTAAAATCGTCTTTTGTGGTTGCAGTTGAAAAACTTCACAGGACGACAGAAATAATTAAGTCAACACAAAGTTTAAAGGAAAAATAGTGAATATTCATTTCCGCCTGATTCAAATACTCCATGGTTTTCGGAATAATACGTGGAAAGAATTCTACGTCCTACTACACTTCACATTAACCTAGAGTTTCAAAAATAAATTATGGTTGTGTCCTCGATTATGCTTCAACGTTGCCAGACGTACGACAGTAATGTCATGCTCGTAGTATGTCTGAGATTTACAGATTTTGCAACGGTATGGACACAACCGATGTTTACTCTGATGACGATATTATTAGCATTATGAATACCACTATTATCCTTAGCATTAAAACTATTATAAGTAGAAATAGTAGTAAGTAAGTAATAATTGTAACCTATTTATTATTATTATTATTATTATTATTATTATTATTATTATTATTATTATTATTATTATTATTATTATTATTATTATTATTATTATTATTATTATTATTATTATTATTATTATTATTATTATTATTATATATAATTATTATTATTATTATTATTATTATTATTATTATTATTATTATTATTATTATTATTATTATTATTATTATTATTACTTGCAATGTGAACAATATTACATTGGAATATTGTGTCTCATTATGATCTGTAGCTTCACAAACTACGTTAGTGCCACAAAATAAAACAGACTCTCCCGAGGTGTAATGCACTTTACAATGGACATATTCAAACTAAATAAACCGCTCACCAAGTGTGCCCCCCTACGTGTAAACCATTGTCATACGTTAAACACTTCCTTCATGAGTCTTTCACTCACAACGCTTTCCATTCCTGCAAAATGTGCGTATGAAGCCCAAATCTGGTACATTTCGGGCTGTACTATCAAACCGTTATATCTCCTAATCCTTGCCTTTATAGCAAATCGTTATATCTCCTAATCCTTGCCTTTATAGGTTTAATTCATAGAATCATTTTTTGCTACATTTCGTGTGGGAATCTCCTCTCCAAGTTTGTCAGTCTATTCACTATTAAGCTTAATTTAAATTTAATTTAAATTTAATTAAATTAATTAAATTAAGAATTTAGTCTATTCATTGACTACTACTACTACTACTACTACTAGTACTACTACTACTACTACTACTACTACTACTACTACTACTACTACTACTACTACTACTAATAATAATAATAATAATAATAATAATAATAATAATAATAATAATAATAATAATAATAATAATAATAATAATAATAATAATAATAATAATAATAATAATAAGTAATACCTTTACCAAAACACTAATTAACTACTACTACTACTACTACTACTACTACTACTACTACTACTACTACTACTACTACTTCTACTACTACTAATACTGCTACTACTACTACTGAGAATAATAGTGGTATTCATATTGATAATAATATCGTCATCAGAATATATATCGGTTGTGTTCATATCATAACAAAATCTGTATATCTCAGACATACCAAGCGCATTACATTACCGACGTACAACTGGCAATGCTGAACATAACGTAGCATTGAAACTCTAGGTTAATGTGCAGCGTAGTACGACGTAAAATTCTGTCAGCGCATTTTTCCGAAGACCATGGGGTATTCGTTTCAAGAATAGATGGAAATGATCCTTACATCCGGAAGAGCTAACCTCAACGCTTGGAAGGAGACATGGCTGAATCGGGATACATACCCAGATCTGACACAGCCACTTCATGAAACGTTCACTAGTGTTTATTGATGATTGTGCGAGATATATATATATATATATATATATATATATATATATATATTATATGATTATATATATAATATATCACATATAACTATATAAATACTATTTTTTTATATTTATTTGTGATATATATAATATATATATATATATCATATATATATATATATATATCTATATATATTTATATATATATATATATAGTAATTATATATATATATATATATAATATATATAATATACTCTATATATATATATATATATATTATATTATATATATATATATAATATATATATATTATAATAATATATATATTTATATATTATATATATATATATATATATATATATACTATACTATATATATAATATAATACTATATATATATATATACTTATAATTATATATATATATATATATATATATATATATATATATATAGGGTGTATTCATTAAGAGGTTTGCTTTTAGGATGGAAATAAAACTCAAAGCATTGAAGTTTATGGTGAAAAGTTTAATATGAGTTGAAAGAACAATGTATGGCATTAAATTTTTAAAAATTATCTAATTTAAATGTTGGGCGCCACTACGGTTAAAATGGTTCATCCTGAAGGTCTAGTCGTGCACGACGCGTTCGAGCATAGCGACCGGTATGTCCCGAATAACGCGAGAAATGTTGGCTTCTAAAGCATCGATGGAAGCTAGCTTATCCCTGAAGACCAGTGACTTCACGTAACCCCAAAGAAAATAATCCAATGGTGTGATCTCGCACGATTTAGAAGGCCAATTCACAGGTTCAAAACGTGAAATCAATTGCTCACTAAAACGATTTATCAATAGGTCCATTGATAACGGAATATATGCTGCCACAAATTGAAGCCCGAGGCCTCCGTGAGCTTTTTTTTCAACAAGACGCAAGATAGCGCTAGTAGTGATGGCGGGAGTTCAGCGTCAACCTAAGGAATGCGAGCGTTGCTCGTTCTTATCAGCGTTAGCTGATAAGAACACTTGTTTCGAGATAAGAACACGTGTTTTGAGATAAGGTATTGGATTTGTCATGTTAATTTTTATTTTTATTTTTTAGTTGTTATTATTATTATTTTTATTTTATTTTTATTTTTATTTGTTATTAGTATTTTTTTTATTTTTTATTTTTTATTTATTATTATTATTATTAATATTATTATTATTATTATTATTATTATTTTATTATTATTATTATTATTATTATTATTATTATTATTATATTATATTATTTTTATTATTATTATTATTATTTTTTATTCATTTTCATTTTTAATGTTTATTTCTTTATTTGTATTATTCCTGATGCAGCCGAAGCCGTTGGTGTAGATACATTCAGCACAGAGCGCGTGGTTGCCGCCGCTGCGGTCGCGACGCGTCCGGTTGCGGTTCCGGTCCCGGTATGGTTCAGACATCAGTTAGTTTTGATCTGACGATGGTGTTGTTGTTGTTTTATTATTATTATTATTATTATTATTATTATTATTATTATTATTATTATTATTATTATATTATCTATTATTATATTATTATTATTATTATATTATTATTATTATTTTATTATTAGTCTTATTCATAATTTTTATATATTATTATATTCATTATTCATTATTATTTATTATTATTATTATTATTATTATTATTATTATATTTATTATTATTATTATTTATTATTATTATTAATATTATTATTATTATCTATTATTATGGAAATAATTTTTTAGGCGTCCGGCTCCGAGAGACTCCGCCTCAGCCCTCTTGGCTCTGATATTATTACATGGGTTGAGTTATTCGTAATCTGCGTTAAAATTTGGAGGGGGGTTAGATGGTGAGGTAACCTCGTCGTAGACGAGGTTACGTCCCCCTGGGTCCCCCGAAGGGGGACCCCACCCTTATTAAGAAATTTAATTTCGTATTAAAAAAAAAAAAAACAAATCGGCAACTGAAATTTGGTGAGAGGATCAAGAAGTTGAGATTTTCTAGAAATAGCTAGTCATCTGGATTTCTGAGGAGTTGGCTCTCGGCACTGGTGCTGGGAGCCGCTGCGGTCGCCCGAGTTAGATAAAACATTTCGCGGAAACAAGCAAAAAGTCCCATATAACACAAATTATTGGTGTGCTTATATAGTCTATCCGGAGGTCGTAGAGTTCTTAATATGATGGTTATAATCCATATAGGGTGTCTAGGAGTCCCCAGAGGGGGATTCAGCCCCCAAATCTGAAATATTGACATAGAACAACGAAACTTGGTATACAGCCTTCTCAGGATGTATCTTAGGTGTAACCGATGTAAAATGACCTATGGGACCAAATTTGGGGGACCAGCCCCCAAACCCGAAATATTAACATAGAGTGATGAAACTCGGTATACAACCTTCTGAAGATGTATCTTAGATGTAGCCGTGAGTAAAATGACTGCAGGTGCCCTAGATGACGTGTTATCTGGCCTCCAAAATCTGAAATATTAACGGACGTAGGAGCGATGAAACTCGGGTTATACACCTATCATATAGCTCATACAATGCTGAAAGCCAGTGAAAGCTGTAGTGAGAACCCCATGGGGGGATGCTGGTCCCCTCAAATATTGAATATTGACGTAGAAAGCTGAAACTTGGTATACACCCTTCATATAAGGTATCGGTGCTGTAGATGATATGAAATGACCATGGGCACCCATGGGGGATTTTGGGCCCCCAAACCTAGAATATCGACGTAGAACGATGAAACTCGGTATATACCCTTCATATAAGGTACCCACATCGTATATGGGGTTAAATAACCGTACACACCCCAGAGGGAGATGGTGACCCCTTAATAATTCCAAATTGACATAGAACGATGAAACTCGGTATACAATCTTCATATAAGGTACTACATCATATATGGGTTAAATAGCCGTACACACCCCACGCAGAAGGGGGTGTCACCAGCCCCCCGGACTGGGCACCCAAACCTCGAAATATTGACAATAGAACGACGAACTTTGGCCTCTATACATTCCTTCTCGCATTGAAGTATCCTACGAACAGAAAAGAAAAAAAAATTAAAAAAAAAAATTTAAAAAAAAAAAACTTAAAATTAATAAAAAAAATTTTTTTAAAAATATTAAAATTTTTTTAAAAAATTAAAAATTTTTTTTAAAAATTTAAAAAAAATTTAACAAAGTTTTAAAAAATTAAAAAAAAACAAAACTAACACCAGTTTTTATTCTTTTTAAGTTTACTAACTTAAAAAAATTACGTTTTTTATATAAATCAAACAGGCCTCCAGCAGCCTCCAGAGTCCTCCAGAGCCTCCTGACCGCATCACAGGACCCTCCCACAGTCCCCAAGAAGCATCTGGTGACATGATCTCCAACCGCATTTTTCAGCAAAAACTGGCCGCCTATCTCATGATTTAAACATGATTCCATGTTCATATTTTGTAATAACATTAATTAAGAACTTTCAGTTATTTTGTACTTATAGGATATTAAAATGACAAATACTTTTTTTCTAAGTTTTACGAGTTGATAGTGGAACTATAAGAAATTTGTGGTTTCGCTTCACTAAACCTCTGTGTAAATCGCAGTAAATCAAGATCCACCCACCCCTCCCCCCTTCCTACCCCAATCCAGGAAATTATTTGTCTTCATTTCACAATAGTTAATATTTATATAAAATTTATCATTAACCTTTGTCTAATTATCGATACCTTGATGCAACTAAATATATGCTAACGTCAACAAAGTCTTTCACATCAATTAATGCTAAAACGTGTCATAATCAGAAAATAAGAGTAATAATGTACAACGCACAAACCTAACTCGCCCTACTACACAACTCTTTTATTTCTAACGTGCCATCATTGGAATTAGTAATTTTTACACCTAACATAGTCAACTATTTAGCAAAATTTTACATAACCTTCGTCTACCCATATCATACCCTGCGATCCAATGAATAATGCTAACCCGTAACAAAGTTTCAACATCAAATAAAGCAACATAGCCAACACCTGATTACGAACCAGACCACCAAAATCAAACTAACCCAACGCTACAAACCTAGCCCACATCATCTATAGCGCAACATGAAACACTAAACAGTTTAACCATTAACCAAAGTTCCATACTTAAACAACAGTAGTTAAGTAACTAACATTGAGCGCAGAAACGTTAAACGGCATAGCCACCTCCTACACCTCCCAATCTTTCTCTAACATTCACTGATAACTCTTTACATCTTAACATAGTACAATTTAACAAAAATTCATGATAACCTCGTCTAAGAGATACCATACCTGATCAATGGAAATATAAGCTACCGTAACAAAGTCTTCATTATAAACAATAAGCAAAGCATAAACTCATCCATAAACTAGGCAAGCATGAATAATGCTCAAAACGAACAGACACCGCGCCTCAAGCCAGTCTACCTGCACTGCGATAACACGGAATTAAAGGCAGAATCCACACACTTAAACAAAACGTTCCACGACTCCTAACAGTCAGCATACAAGTACCGACTAACAAGGCAATACAGACGAACCCCCTTCACTCACACTGTTTCAAACATAGTCCGCCTATCTATTTGCACAATACATTAGATACAGTAAGCATTCTAACCAAAAACTCTCTGCATTCACCTAACATAACAGCACTGAGATCACCTCACATCCCTTACAGAACTGCTACTGACCAAACGAAAATTACTGTCATAACGCAACAAAGATTTCACAATCATAAAGCTAACCCTAACATATCATACCCTAACTTAAGAATATAATATGACAACGACAAAAACCTAACGCTATAACCCCTAATGCATATGAATAATCATTAACCCATTAACAAAAGTATCCATACTTAAACAACTAGTCAAGTCAGTAATCTACCTTGCATACAAAAACGTAAAACCATCAGAGATTCACAAGTTTTTTAAAACATACTCTCTAACGCACTTCATTACTGAAGTTTAGCTTAACATTGGTAAGTATATCATTCACCGTACGCCTAATTATCATATCGCTCACGAAATATTGCCAACGTAACAAAAGTTTTATGCTTTTAAAACAAAGCTAACACATACTCATAGTCTTGAAAAAAAAGAAATATAACATACAACGAAAAACCTATCACAGCTTAAGCAAGAATACGTAACTGCTAATATTAACAAATGCTTTCATACTTAACAACAGCAAAGTAACTAAACAAGCATACAGAACGAACAGGTACGACGCTGATGAGGTATAAATATTCATTTAACAAATCAGTAAAGCGATATTGATAATTGTTTATTAGTTTATTTTTTAAGTTCATTTCTTTAAAAAACCTTTTTGTTCTTTTTAAAAAACTTTTATTTCTTTGTTTTAATTTTTTCTTTTAAAACTTTTAAAGAAAAACAAACTAACAGTAATATCTTACAATACTCATCATTTCTTTAACAAACTTTTTGTTTGTAAAAAACTTTTATTTTATTTTGAAATTCACTTTCTTTTTAATAATTACTTTGTTTTTAAAAACTTTTGGTTATTTTTAATTTTATAATATTCAAGTACCAACTTTTTCTTGATTTTTTAATAGCAAATTTTGTAATTTTTAATTTATTTCTTTAACAACCATTTTTTGTTGTTTCTAGTAAAACTTTACGCTTTACAAAGTTCCACTATAACAGCCAAAAAATTTTTGGATGTCTTCGTACATACCCGAAATACGCGGTAAATCAGTGTCGAATTCAGTAAATCGTTACACAAACCCCCTCATTCCCGCACTACCCGTCCACACCTGATCTATTGAGGTATTAGCTCTATTGATCTTTTGATCTGTCCTGAATCAGTCATTATTATCGAGTATCCATTTTGGATTAAGTAGGCATAAAAATGTTCCTTCATACTAACCCCGAATACATGTTGACATAACAAGTCTTTCACATCAATAAAGCTAATCATAACCTGAACTAAGATGTAAGACAATAGAAATGTATAACATCAAATCTAACATTACCCTTAGACACGAAATAAACAGTCGACATAACAAAGTATCATACTTAACCACATAGGTAAGTATCTGAACATTGCATACAGAACCTACCCTATTCACACTTTTTTTTCAAACAATATCTCTAACACTCATCACTGTTTCTGTAAATTGGCATAACTGTTTAACAAAAATTTAATCAATGCTTCTATTATCATACTGACCAATTAATATATGCTAAGGTAACAAATTTTCACATCAATAAAGCTAACAGTAAACCTGAACTAAGAATATAATGTACACCACCTCCAACCTAACACAGCCCAAAATACGGAATAGACAGGTAACAATTAACAAAGTTTTCATCACTAAAAAACAGTAAATTACTAACATTGCAAGCGGAACGTACCCTATTCACACACTTTTTCAACATATCTCTAACCATATCAGTTATTTTTACAATAACATAGTAACATTTAACAAAAAAATTACCATTTAACCTAACCTACATACCATACTGGTCAACGAATCATAGGATGACGTTAATAAAGTTTTCACGGTCAATAAAGCTTAACATATCATAACCTGAACTAAGAATATAAACATAAAAAGAATCAAAACCTAACAAACCTTAAGCTCGAATAAACTGGTCAACATAACAAAGTTCCATACTTAAAAACAGTAAAGTAACCAACAAGTGCATACGGATGCTAAACAGGTCCGAAGATGATGTGGGATTCCTGTGTTTTCACTAGATAATTATTCAGATACAAGTTGAGAAATTTTTCAATCAAACTCCTCCCACTTTCGAAACATTACGCAAATACCTATTCTTTTTTGGTTCGTTTTCGAAACATTAAGCCATACATTTGATTCTTGTTTGTCACAGGGTCAAACATAACACAACATTTATGTAAAAAACATTTTATGGTTTTTGCTAATGTCTTTATGTTTTATAACATAGCAATGTTAATTTTAGATTAAACATGGTAATATTTAACAAAAACTTATCCAAACATTGCTCTAATGTATTCATACTGTTCAAAGAATTATAGCGAGGTAACGAAACCAAAAGTCTCTCTCCCATTTAATAAAGGCCCTTACATAAGGCACGTCTGAACTGGGGGACATATTAATGTCTACCAACGACAAACCTTGAACACACCTTAAACATGAAATAAAACTGTTAACTGTTAACAAAGTATTCCACAGTTAACAACAGTAAAATAATTAACATAACATAAACATACAAAAACATAACCTATTCACACTTTCTCTAACATAACAATGTTAATTTTACATTAACATTGTAATATTTAACAAAACATTATTCATAAAATTGACTAATTATCATACAGATCAACGAATATACGCTAACGTAATAAAGATTTCACATTAATAAAGCTTAATAGCATCATCTGAACTAAGAATATAATCCACAACGACAACCTAACACATCTTTTTAAACATGAATAAACTGTTACACGTAACAAAGTTTCACAGGTAACAACAGTAAAGTAACTAACATAACATAAACATACTAAAACGTAACCTATTCACACTTTCTCTAACATAACAATGTTAATTTTATATTAACATTGCAATATCTAACAAAACATTTAACGGATAACACTCGCTCATCCGTTTCCCAAGCTGCAACGATGTCGATAATCTTGAAGGAAAATTCTTCCAGTAGAAATGATAAAGGATCTATTATTTGAAACCTATGGGCAGGAATACAGCCAACGGATCGGTCTCCATTTATTAGGTTTACGAATAAATATAAATGACACATCATTGGTATAACGAAAGACCGTGTCGTAAACGATATGCAACAACAAGCGTAGAGTACGAGGAGATGTCATCGTACCAGCACAGTGAAAAATGTCCTACTGATGGACAAATAGGGTGCGTACTTTAGCAGTTCTCAGAGGTCAATGAGTCTTCTTCAACCAATCAGCTCGAAGAGTTGCCTCAAACTCTACCCTGTTTGTGCGAACATTATGCCAATACCATATGATTTCTTGTCTGGATCGTTTCGAAACATTACGCAATACCATTGATTCTTGTTTTGCTAAAAAAAAGTTCACACTTAACAACAGTAAAGTAACTAAAATAACGTACAAAAGCGCTAACCATTCCATAACTCTTCTCAAACATTACCTCAAGCAGAATAACAATTGTAGTATTTTTACAAAATTAACATGTAACTCATTTAACAAAAAGTTAACATAACACAGCATAACATGAACTAAGAAATAATGTGCAACGAATACCTAACAACTTACACTAGAACAAAACAGTAGCATTAACAAAGTTCCCAACTGTAACACCTGTAAAGTAACTAACATGGATTTGGCCAAAACGTAACCTATTTCATTACTTTGTCAAGCATAATCTCTAACATATCTAACGCTTAAAAATGAGGATAACCTTTCTCGCCATTATCATACAAAACCACACACAACGAATATATGCCTAACCAGTAAAAAAGTTTTTTACATTATCGTAATAACCCTATTTCACACAAATTAACATTAACCTCACCTAAATACACATCATAACATTGCATCCCAATCAAATAATTGAGACAAACATATAACAAGGTTTTATCCAAACAAACATAAAAAATAACAAAGTCTTATATGCCAACACATAACATAAAACCAATAGGTTCTTGAATAAAATCTACGCATAGTAAATTTAATAGTTTACTGATTTACAAAGCAGTAAATTCAGTAAAATCAGTAAAGTCACGCACCATCAATCTCTCAGCTCACCACTTCCTCCATGACCTGATTGAGCATTGATCTATTGATTCAGGGTCACATATCGTAGTATCATTTCGGGACCCTCGAAGTACAAAGAGTAACTTGTTTTCACATTAATAAAGCTAACATACCGTTACCAGAAACTAGAAGAATATTAAGTATAACAATGACAAACCTGACCACCTTACGCACGAACAACTAAACTACTAACAGACCTAACAAAAGTTCCACATACTTAACAAGAGTAAACTACCTAGCAAGCGTACACTAACACCCGCTAACCCAGTTATTTCACAGATTTTCATGCATCAATCTCTAACATATAACTCGTAAATCCACCATTGACGCACCAGTAATAATTTAACAAAAATTTATGCATAACTTGTCAATTACTCATACAGACCAATGAAATACAAGTTTTATCAAAACATAAACATAAAAATAAGTTCTTTTGAATAACAATTATACATAGTAAAATGGTAATGGTTCTACTGATTTTAAAACAGCTGTAATCAGAAATCGGTTAGTAATCAAACTACCCTCAAACCCCTCCCCACCCTCCCACCACAGGCCGTCTTGAATCTGATTATCTAATTTAATTCATGTTCACATTTCCGCAAGTATCATTTCGGATAAAACATAACACCAAAAGAATAAGGTTCTTTACATCTATACTTAACCTATCGGACTAAATATGCATAACGTTAGCAAAGTTTACTTAACATTAATAAAAGTTGCTAAACCATAACATAATTCATGAACTAAGATAAATGGATAATTACATAACGACAAAAACCTAACACACCAATACGTATCGAAACTAAAACTCACTAACATCTAACAACTTTCCGCGCTTAACAACAAGTAAAGGTACCAACACATAGTGACAAAACGTAACCTATTCGACCACTGTTTCCCAAGGCAGTATCTCTAACATGTCAAGTGTTAATATTTACATTAACATCGTACATATTTTAAATAAAAAAACTTCAGCATAACCCCTATTCCTGACTCATCAATCTCACTGCACCCAACAAACCTATAAAGCTAACGTAACAAAACCATATCTTGTACATCAACTTTGTACATATTTAACAAATGCATCATAACATCGCTTCTACAATATCATAACCCAACGGCAATAAATGTGCAAACATAAAGTTTCTAATCCAAACGAAACATAAACAATTCAACACAAAATCATTTACCATGACACTCAATCAGTAACAATTAAAATAAGATTCTTTGAATAAAACTTATCACAGTAAAGTGTAATAGTATTTACTGTATTTTTAAAGCAGCTAACTCAGTTAGATCAAACCACCCAATCCCTACAGTCCCCCTACCCTCACTAACCCGCCTATGATCTAATTGAACATATTGTTTCAAGTCCAATTCGAGTATTCATTTGGATAAACAATAAACACAAAAATAAGTTCTTAGTTTATCACTAACCATCGACATATTATACTAACGTAAACCAACTTTTACATTTACTGTAAAGCTAACATAACATAACACCTGAACTAAGAAGTAAATGTACAACGGACAAACCCTATACACACCAATATGTACGAAACTTAAACTCTAACATAACAAACTTCTGCACTAACAACAGTCAACCAGTACTAACATGTATACAACAACGTAACCTATTCGGCACATTTCAAGCATATCATCAAACATGATCAATGTAATTTCTACACTAACCCATTTTGTAATACTTTTTAACAAAAACTTTAGCATACACCCATGTCATAAAATCATCCCCTAAAATACGGCCACACGCCAATATATTTGCTCAGGATGAGCTCGTACTCATAACTTATTTACACCCAACTTCGTAATACGGCAGTCCACCCCACACTCCGAACACTATTTACCCACAAAAATTCTCATTAACATCGTCTGGGAAGAATATCATAATCCAACATGCAATTAACATCTGCTAAACGCATACAGAATTAACAAAGTTTTAATTAATCGGCACACAGACTAGTTATAACTCCTTCCTCGCCTAGTATGCGCCTTGACATAACATAAAAATAAAGTTCCTATTGAATAAAAATATCAGAGTACAGTCGTAACAGTTTTACCCCTGATTTTTTAAAAACAGTAAGACATTAACACAAGTAGTATAACAATCTCAAGCTTTACTATAAACTAATGTGATAGGTCTTGGCAACGCGAATCATAGAGATCGGCGATTTGGCAGGAACCCGTCATTTGCACTACAGGAGATCACCAAAAGCGGATGCGTCCCTCGACAACGTCTCATAATACCCCCGTGAGATGATCTGTCCTTGCCGTTGACAAGGGTGTGTAATCCACCAGAAGGATCACCCTAAGGGCGGTGTAAGCAGGCATTACCCCTCCGTAGGAGGGGTGTAAGGCCCCAGCCCTTCGGGCTGAGGCCTGAAACCCGCTTACACCCACCCCTTAGGGGTGATCCCCTTCTGTGGATTCACATGCTTGAAAAAGTGTGAAATAGGTTACGTTTTGTGACGATGTGTGAGGTACTTTACTGTTGTTGTGCGGAAGTTTGTCAATGTTAGTAGTTTATTCCGTACGTTATGGGTGTGTAGGTGTGTCGTCTGACATCATATTCTTAAGTTCAATTTATGTGTGTTAACTTTATTAATGTTAAAAGCGTTTGCTACCCGTTAGCATATAGTCGATGTAGTATCAATAAAGAAACTATATTTTTGTGTTCATGTTTATCCCTGAAACGCATACTCAAAATGTGACATGAAATCAATAGCATCAATAGATCAGAAACGGCCTTGGTGGGAGAGTGGGGAGGGAGTTGATGGTTTGAACCATTACCGATTTACTGATATTACTGTTTTAAAAATCAGTAAACTATTACAACTTTACTATTATATTTTATTCAAAGAACCTCTTTTTATGTTATGTTAGATAAAACTTTGTTATGTTTTTGCATGTATTCATTGGTCTGTATGATAATTAGACACGGTTATGGTAAATTTTTTGTAAATATCACTGGGGCAATGTAAAATTAACGTTTAATATGTTAGAGATATGAGAAAGTGTTGAATAGGTTACGTTTTGTACGCGGTGCTAGGTAGTTTACTCTTGTTAAGTATGGAAACTTGTTAATGTTAGTATTTTATGTCGTGCGTAAGCGGTGCCGTGTGTCAGGTGTCATTTCATTTATATTCTTAGTTCTTGGTAAATGGTATGTATAGCTTACTATTCAATGCTTGAAAAACAATCGTTACGATTATTACGCTCTTACTTCGTTTATCCGAAATGATACTCGATAGGTGACCTGAATCAAATATCAATAGCTCAACAGGTCATGGAGGAAGGGGTGGGGAGGGGTTGATGACTAGAAGTTACTTACTTTACTTGATTTACTTGATTTAAAAATCTCAGTAACACTATTTCACACTTTACTATGGGGTTTATTCAAGAACTTATTTTTAATGTTAGTTTGGGATAAAAACTGTTATTTTTATGTTCTGTTTGGATAAAACTTTGTTATGTTTGCAATTAGGTGGGTTGGGATGTATGATGAATTCTCTAGGTGAGGTTATGTTAACATTTTTGTGAAATTACTTGACGATAATGCTAAAAACACTTTGTTACGTTAGCAGTATATTCTTTGTCAGTATGATAATCGAACAAGGTTATGCCACATTTTTGCTAAATGTTACTGGTGTCCAATGTAAGCGAAATACATAAACAGTTTAATATGTTTAGAGTATATTCTTGATAAAAGTATGAATAGGTTACGTTTTGCATGCAATGTTAGTTACTTTACAGGTGTTAAGTTTGGAACTTTGTTAATGCTTACAATTTATTCATGTGTAAGTTGTGTTAGGTATGTAGTTGCACATTATTTTTCTTAGTTCATGTTCATGCTATGTTTATGTTCACCCTTTTGTTAAATCATTTACCCAGTTCATGTAAACATATCAACATTGTTATGCTAGAGGTATGTTTGAGAAAGTATGACAAGGTTACGATTTTGTATGTGTAATGGGGTGGTTCAAATAGATAATAATTGTAATGTCAAAACTTACTCTTCCAGCAACATAAACAATTCCTTGGCCAGGCTCCCGTGACAAGACAACCATCAACAACACTTATTAAAATTCTCGACCTATATTATATTAGTGTTCCGACCTCCTGTTGGATAAGATATCGGCCTGTACAATATTGCAATGCAATACAAAAACTCAAGATTCCAACGTGTCTCCTTCGGAGACTTCCTGAGTAAAGTATAATGGTACGAACTGGATTCTTGTTTTTTATATGAAAACCATACCAGTGTCCAATACTCACTCTTATCAATGAATTTACTTACGGTGATGACAATGCTTTGATCATAAAATAAAACGTCTAAAGACCTAATATATCAATGTAAAAGGTTTCAATAAGATAAACAAACAAATGACTCTCGGAAACAATACTCAAAGAAACCACTGGGATAATTTTAAAGTACTTTAATAAAAAAAAAATAAAAATGTGATACAGCCCTTTTAAACAATGAGAAAAGTTTTACACATCCGTTGTAATATATAAATAAATATACTGAGATATTTACTTATATTTACGCATCTGCATGTGATGAAACTGCAGTACCTGAGTATTCAATCATATACTTTAAAAGTAGCTATTGCAATATATCATTAGTGAACATATATATGTACAGCAGTACTATGCTATATACTCAATACCGCACCCAACACCGAAATCAGACACAACCACACCACACACCCAACCCAAACCCAATTCACGATCGCTCCCCAGACCTCCGACGCGACCGCACTGACCCACCACCTCAAGGTACCTCTACAATCCAATCTCACTTTCTGACCTTGCAGTCGGTCTACTACCACGCATCCTGACAACGAAAAGCCAGTTTCACACTCACAGGACCACCATATACATTTACATGCGCCATGATATATATACTTATAATATATATATATATATATACTATATATATATATATATTATATATATTATATATATATAATATATATATATATATATATATATATTATATATATATATATATATATATATATAATATATATATATATATATACAACCATAAATTAACTTACAAAAATATTAACATTAGATTTATATACATACTCGAACATATATATATATATATATATATATATATATATATATATATATATATATATATATATATATATATATTATATATATATATATATATATATATAATATATATATATATATACAATACATTAAAATATATATGCGCAAAAATGTATATAAATAAATTAAAATATATTGATAAAAATGTATAGACTGTAAGATATTCAAAGCAATCTTTGTATTTAGACCAAAAAATTACATAAATCGAACTTTATTGAAAAAGTCTGTTTTTAAGTGTGAACAACAGCTGACGACTTATTAAAGGTACTTCAACGTGAAAGTTTCTTAATAGTAATTAAAAAACTTTTATTGAAGGCAATTAGTAAACAATGAAACATTGACCAGACTATTATTATACAAATAATTAAATGTCAAACACTTTATATTTAATATAATAAAACAATGACTTAGTAGTTTGTGAAAAATATTTATATGAAATAAAAGCTTACCTGCAGGCGACAAATGGCAATAATATCGTCTGCAACAAATCCTTTACAAATGCGTACATGTAGACTAAGCACAGCGAAATTGTGGACACATAAAATATTATAAAATCAAAATTTCATTGATAAATAACTACCTGATTACATTATCCAATGAAATATAATAGCAATATTAACACTTCGTAAATTTACACTACAATATTAATTTTAAAATTAAAAGATTTAATTTCACAATAAATCCCCACAAGAATACACTCCTGCAAGCGAAAAATACAATCACTAATAAATAAACAAATTGATCGAGCAATATACGAGACATGTAACTACCAACTTAACACATCTATGAACAAATGCAATAAGAGCGGAAAAAGTTGCAAAAAATGCTCGACCTCAGTTTTTATACCAGCTTAAGTAACATAGATTACGGTCGTTAGCCAATAAGAGAAAAGTAGAAACAGTAGATTGAATGATATATATATACATAAATAATAAACACGTAAGAAAAGTATATAGACAACATCTGAAGAGAAGGCTTGTTGGTAATCCATCTGTATAAGACTTTTCATATTTACATAAGAAATTACAATCTTTCGTCTCGTCAGAATAAAAAGGAAAACTGTTATTGAACTTTTAGAGCTTCACATTGTCTTAACAAAATATTTCATTTATTTTAAATTAAGAAATAAAATTATTTTATATCTATATATATAAACCTTTACATAAAACAGTATAATATATATTATATTATAATATATATAAATATATATATTATATAATATATATTATATATATATATACTATATATATATATTTATTATAATTAATATTATTATACTATATTATATAATATATATAATATATATAAATCATATATAATATATATCATATATATATATAAGTATAGGCCTTAAATATTTAATATCATTAAATCTTAAGAATATATTAAACGTATTTACATGGTATTCAATATGATGTTTGTGAACGTTTGAGCTTCTCCGATCCTTATTTTTTATCTGGATCCTCTCTCGGACGTTGGTATTGAAGACTAAATAAAATTTACTGAAATGTATGTAAATTTATGTAATATTGTTAAAATGAGAAGTAGCTTACATTTAATGAAATAAATTTTGATTAATTTTTAAAAAAGGTGTGGTGGAAAGATTGTGTTAAGTTGTGGATCAAATGTATATTCCCTTTTTGGTATGTTCAAATTAGGAAAGGGATTTTTTATGCAGTAGTGAATCTATGAGTTTGCGTTTGGTGGGGTCAGTACCTGTAGGATGGGCGCAACATATCAATTTGATGTTGATGTTATGATTGAGATTGGATCTATGTGTGGTAAGAGCGAAGTTTTGAGAGTCATAAGAAAGATCATGTTTATGTTGAGAGAGTCTTCTTTTGACAAGTCAATTTGTTTCCGCCTATGTAATGTGAGGCTGCATGATTAGCTGGGATTGTATATTGCATTGAGATGTTTATTTTGTATATGAGTGGGTGGTTTTGAAGATCTCTTTTAGAGACCCGGTGTAGAGGAGGTTAGTCCTTAATGTTGAAGTGTTAAGTTTTAAGGGATTGATTGATGGTGGTATATTGAGGAATGGGTAAATAGGTGAAAGAGTGTGTGTTGGTCTCGGTTGGTAGGGTGCTTAGAATTTATTTTTGCTTTTTTTAAGTGATCTTTTGATTGTGTAGGTAGGATACGAGAGTTTTCTTGAAAGTATTTGGAAATTATATGATTCATTCTTGTAGAAGAGAAGGGGAACAGATGCGTAAAGCTCTTAAGAAGAGAGCGGTAAGAACAGCAGATTTAATGTGTTGAGAGTGTGTGGAGTACCAATGTATGTAAGAAGGGTTGAAAGTAGGTTTGCGGTAAACGCTAAAGAGTATGGTAGGACTATTATGCCAAGAGAGGAGGTATCTAGGAAGATGGTAGGGTGTGTTAATTAGAGATGTTCCATTGTTGAAATTTATATTGCGTGATGGAGTTATTGTTGGTCAAAGTATGAGAGTTGGGTGGTGGATTAAGGGAGGGGAGATAAAAATATCATCCACATAGCGAAGCCATGTGGTGTTGGAAAGAAGAGGGTTGTTAAGTATGAAAAAGTGTTCAATAAGTTCCATGAATATGTTGCTAAGTATGGGGGAGAGAGGAGATCCCATGCTTAGTCCTGATTTTTAATTTTTTTGTAGAAAGTGTTGTTAAAATGGAAAAAAATTGTGTTCAAGGGTGAGTAAAATTAGTTGTTTGAGGAAAGGGAAAGGGTAATCTAGGTTGTAATTGTTTTCGTTAAAGAATCTTTCTAGTAAGGAGATGGTGAAAGGGACAGGTACTGACGTGAAAAGGGAGGTAACGTCCAAGCTGAGAATGTGGTTATTGTGGGGCAAGATATTATGAGTTTTTTGAATAAAGTCTTCAGAGTTTTTTTTTAGGTGGGAGGGTGAGATATGTCCTAGTAAAGGTTTCAGTTGTTTGGACAACCATGAGGAGAGTTTATAGGTAACAGAATTAGTGTTGGAGATGATAGGTCTGACAGGGATGTTGTTTTTATGTGTTTTAGGTACTCCGTAGAATTGAGGTATACGGGGAAGCTTAGGTTTTAGAACAGGGAGAATGTTTGGGTGGTTTTTTGTTATGACTTTGAGCTTGTGATTGAATGTGTTGTGAGAGTTTTGAAGAGGGTTTTTATTGAGTAAAGTGTAAGTAGATGTATCATTAAGTAGGTCTGTACATTTTGAAAGATAATATTCATCTTAGGATAATAGAATTCTGTCCTTTTATATCTGATCTGGATATTACCAAATTATTATTTTTCTTCAGTGAGAATTTAGCTGCGCATCATAAATTTTTGGGTGTTTATTGAATACATATGAGCGGTAGAGATGATTCCATCCAAAAGCAATCCTTTTAAGAAATCATGATTAATGTTAGAGTTATAAGTTCTTTTTTTCTTCCATGTTTCGAAATCTGTACAAAATTGAAGGAGGTGGTCATTTTTTTGAAGTGAAAAGGACAGACCATAACTTAGAAGTATTTCCTCATCTTTGTTTAGTTCATAATTTGATAAGTTGATAATTCTATCCGCGGTTAGGTTAGTAGCCCAGGGGCTATTGTAATATAAGTTTTTAAATTTAAGGTCCAGTAATCTTTTCTTTGAAGAGAATGCAACATCTTTTGAATTATGTGCTTTGTTCAGTAAGTTAGTGAAATCCAAGTCTGCATTTGGGAAAATTTGGTACCATGAATGCTGAAATCCTTTAAAGTGGTGAAAACATTTTGCGAATGTTTGTTTGACTTCAGTTTTCACAGTAGAAATTTTGGCCAGGAGGATTTCTCTGTGTACATTCGGGAAAGGTGAGTAGATATCAGTAGGAAGGTTATTCGGTATTAAAGTTTTCGGTAATACGAGATTTTTAAGACAGTCTTTCAAAAATTTTAACTGTAGTTTTTTAATATTTGCAAATTTTATTAAGTCCTGATATTTGAGGAATTTTTTCCTAAAGGAATAATTATTAATGTTGGTACCGGCCATATAAAATAAGGATCGAAAGCTCACGTTCACAAACATCATATGAAGACCATGTAAATACTTTTAAATATATTCTTAAAGATTTATTGATATAAATATTTAAGGCCTTATTTTATACTACTAAAAAACTTGGCGAAAAAATTGCTCTGATTATACACTACAATAAAATGGCCACATATACCACATCATCAAATCCTTAAAACTTTACCCTCAACATTAAGACTAACCTCCTCTAACATCGCGTCTCTAAAAAGAATCTTCAAACCACCCACTCATATACAAAATAACATCTCACAATGCATATACAAAATCCCAATGCTATCAAATGCACCTCACATATACTAGGCGAACAAATGAAACCTTCAAAAAGAAGGACTTCTCTCAACATAAACATTTGATCTTCTTATGACTCTCAAAAACTACCGCTCTTACCACACAAAAACCATAGTGCCAATCTTCTCATCATACATCAACATCAATGAATATGCCGCCCCATCCAGTACAAGGTACTCGACCCCCACCAAACCGCAACTCATTAGAATCACTATGCCATAAAAATTCCTAATTTTAACATTACAAAAAAGGTGAAAGAATACACGTTCAATCCCACACTTACAACATTCTTTTCCACCACACCTTTTTTTTTTAAAATATAAAATCAAAATTGACTTTAATCTAAAACTTACTTCAATTTAATAATAGGAGTGAAATAAATATTACAAAATTTCATTAAAAAAATTTTATTTAGTCTTCAAAAAAACAACGTCCGAAAGAGGATCCATGATAAAATTAAGGATCGAAAGCATCACGTTTCACAAAACATCATATTGAAAGAACCATGATGTAAATACTTTTAAATATATTCTTAAAGATTTATTGATATAAATATAAGCCTTATACTATACTACTAAAAAAAACTTGGCGAAAAAAATTGCCCTCTGATTATACACTATTATATATATACTATATATATATATATATATATTATATTATATATATATACTATTATATATATATATATATATATCTATATAATTAATAATATATATATATATATATATATAATTATTTAAAATATATATATATAATATTATATATATATAATATATATATTATATATATAACTATATATATATATATATATATTATATATATATATATATATAATTATATATATATATATATACAATATATAAAAATATATATATAACTATATATATATAATATATATATATATATACATATATATATATATACTATACTATATATATATATAAATTATAATATATATATTATATATATATATATATATATATATTATATATTATATATATATACTATATATATATATATATATATATATATATATTATATATATATATATATATATATATATATATATATATATATATATTATATATATATATATATAATATATATATATATATATATATATATATATATAATATATATATATATAATATATATATGTACATTACAACGCAGATCCTTTTTTAAATCGCATTACAAAAATTTATAATAATAATAATAATAATAATAATAATAATAATATAATAATAATAACACATAAGCTGAGGCATACATAATAAATTATAATAATTTGCTCTGATTATACACTATATATTATATATATATATATCATATATATATATATATATATTATATATATATAATATATATATATATACTATATATATATATACTATATATATATATAATAATAATATAATATATATTTAATATATATTTAAAAATATACACTTATTCTTTTGTATGCTGTAACGATGAATATCGAAGAATACATAATATATAAATGATAATTATATATATAATAACTATATATATAAATATATATATATACTGACTATAAAATATATATACTATATATAATTATATATATTAATATTACATTATATATAGTACTAATTATATTACATTATAATATTATTATATAATACTATATATATATATACTTGTACGTACTTATATATATATTATATATATATATATATACATATTATAATATATATAATTTGATATCTTGATCAATTGGAAATACTATATATATATATATATACTATATTATATATATATATAACTAGTTATAAGTATAGAGTTTATATATATTATAATATACATACTATATATATATATATAATTATGGCCTTCAAAATATAGTATAATATATAATATAATATACTTATGTACGTAACAACGAGTATCACTTTTTATAAATCGACTATCTACAAAACATATTATCTTTCCTTTCTCTTTTTTTT
>JABUQX010064278.1:15000-33266 GCA_015478945.1 Trachelipus rathkii | reverse complement strand
CACTTTCAACAAATGTATTTCCTTTAAACTATGATTTTAATAATTTATATACTCCATTTTCTTTTCCAATAGGTACATTTATATTTTAATTTCTTTTCATATAACCCGTTTTCTTAACTTTGCGCATTAACTATAATATTTTGAGTAATTCGTTTTCTTTTAGCCTGAAACATTTATATTTTCATATTTAATATTCAAATCTCATTTTCTTTTGTAAACTTAAACTATTATATTTTCATTTGTTTAAAGCTTTTATTTCTTTTATGTTTAATTTTGTATGTAACGTTTTAAGTTTTTATTTATTTTACATTTATTTACTTTCAGAAAATATGTTTCATTATTAAATGTTTTATGATTTTCCTAAAAAAATAATTTTTTTATTAAAAATATGAACTTTATTGAACCTAGGGCAGTAAAGCAGTGGTGCCAAATCCCTATCATAAACCTCCTCCCACCCTGAAATGTGCCATTACTTTACTGCTTTTCTGTTTCAGGGTCATTAAATAGATGCTTTATTAACCCTAAAGCAGTAAAGAAGTAACGCAAACACCACATCCCATCCCTCCTCCCAACCGGCCATGCACTAGTGCTTTACTGCCTTAAGCCCTATTTGCCCTACATTTTGTATAAACATAATGTGGAATAATTTCATTATTTAAAACATCATATATATATATATATATATATATATTATATATATATATATATATATATTATATATTATATATTATATATATATTATATATAATATATATATATATATGATATATATATAATATATCGTAATGCCTTAATTAAGTAAATGCTTGTGAGATCCTTAACTAAATAGAAGAAAATCAATTTTCCATTAATAATAGGTTACAAGTTAATATCAAATATTACAAGAATATGAAGAAATATTTAGCAAAGCTTTCGAAAATAATCTTGGTCCTCTTCACGCTGGCTGTGTTATATAGATGGTTTAATAAAATAGCAGCTGAAAGAGGACCAAGATTATGGTCGAAAGCTTTTGCTAAAGTATTTCCTTCATAAATTCTTGTAATATTTGATATTAACTTGTAATAGAAAATTGATTTTCCTCTATTTAGTTAAGTATCTCACAAGCATATATTTATTTAAGGCATTATGATATGATTTCAACTGCTGACGTCTTAAGTCAATTTACCTAATTTATATATATATATATATATATATATATTCTCAATATATATATATCTGTATTCTCTATATAATATTATATATAATATAATATATATATATATATATATATATATATATATATATATTCTCAGTATTTATATATATAATATATATATATATATATATATTTTATATATAATATATTATTAATATATATAATATATATATATATATATATATATATATATATATATATATATATATATATATATATATTCTCAGTCCGCTCAGGAGCCGTACCGACTCCTCGAACTCCGACTCCTTCCTCTGCTGTGCACTCCGTGCTTTTTCTTCTTTTTTCAAGGAGCCCCTCCCGGGGGCTCTCAGAATCCTTGTGGGAACTTGAGGCCCTCAAAATCAAATTCTACTGGTTCGTAGACATTGGGAAAGACACCTCAATTAGACTATTATATGCTTATTTCAAGATTTCAAGATTCGGTTCCAGCTCCAGCACTAGCTCAGTGCTTCGCATCATCAGCCTACTACTGATTCAACTCCTTCCTAGAATCCGATTAAAAGTAAAAGCATGTCAGCTTCTTATTTTTCACCTAACTATAATTCATAACCCTGCGGAGGGTGCATCAGCTTGAAACCTTGGCACCACCGAGGTCTCACCCCAAGCAATAAGGATTCCGAGGTTGAAGGGGTTACGATAATTATAACTCCCTAAACTAAGGAGAATAATAATTCGAACCAGCACCATGTGATTCAATGCTATATATATATATATATATATATATATATATATATATATATATATATATATATATATATATATATATATATATATATATATATATATATATATATATATATATATATATAGGGAGAAAGTCGAACTATTGACCTTTTTATCTAAAGTAATTTTTTTATTTTAATTTATTATAAATGAAAGTAAATATAAAAAGTAATGTACAAATTATAGGGAAATAGTGTTTTGAAGTTGTATTGCGAAAATATACTAAACTATTTGTAGGTGTTAGTTTACTTTGCGTAAGGAAATTTCTACGTTTTAGTGAATTCTGAGTGATAATTATTTTAGTCTTTGCCTGGAATTTGTATGAGTAAGATGTCGTTTCCTTTAAGTATCGAAAATGCAGTTTTGTTAAATGAAAATGATATTGAATTATTAGCCTATTTACAATTAAAAGATTTAATACTAAATAAAAAGAAGTGTCATAAAAATTTGTGCAAGAAAAATTGCTCAATTATAAGAAAAAACAAATTCATGTTCAAATGTCCGAAATGTAATTGCTGTTACGAATCTGCCCCTAGCGTTTTTCTTTAATAATATTAAAATTCGTTACTTATCATTTCTCCAATTGTCAATATATTTCTTAGCGTATGTTCCCGTCGTCAGTGTGTTGAAGTTACTAAATTTAGGTAAAAGTGTAGTAGTAGATTACTACAATTTTTTTCATGAGGTTTGTGTCAGTGAGATTTTAAATTCAAAACATAAACTCGGAGGGGAAAATAAAGTATTAGAAGCCATTGTCAGACAGCAGAAGTAAAGGTAATTTTATTATTATATAATATATATATATTATATATATATATACTATATATATATATATATATTATATATTATATATATATATATATATATATATATATATATAAATTATATATATATATATGATATATAAATATATATATAATTTTTTTAATCTAAAGAAAACCCCAAGGGTAAATCGCAGAGATACAGTTGTCGGGGTCTCCTGCCTTCCGGGAGCGACAGGGTTAGGATATTTTCCCCTCTCCGGGCGAGGTCTCGGAACCCCCGGCTCATTTGTATTTGGGTTGCTTTCCCGCGGGGGTTCCTCGCTCCTCCCCTACGGGTATGAAAAATGTTCCACCCCCTCTGTATCCACGTCAGGCTTTGAGCTCCTACTTTGCCGTGTACTACCTTTACAAATATATATAATATATATATATATTATAATATATATTATATTATATATATATATATTAATATATATAAATATATATATATATATATATATATATATATATATATAAGCCGCACAAAAAAGACACCAACAAGCGCTTATTATATATATATCTATATTATATATATATTATTATATATATATATATATATATATATATCATATATATAAACCTAAATTAACAAATCCCTTAAACTAGAATATCTATTTATGGTCCATTGTATTCCTGTAATATTTTTTTTTTCTGGTAAAATAATAAAGTCAAATTAAATAGTTATGTCCTTATATATATATATATATATATATTATATATATATATATATATATATATAATAATATAATATATAGATATATATATATATACTATAATTTATATATTATTATATATGTATTTATATATATTATATATAATATATATATATATATATATATATTTCTTCCACCTTTCTCACAATCTTCTTGTGATTATGCATCTGGTGTAGTTGTTTGCACGAAACCTCTCAACCGTCTTCTGTTCCATCCACATTCAGACGCCTCACACTGCGACGCGTCCTTCCTCTCTTCACCATCCGCCGCGTCACGTTTGTCGCTCATCTTACTTTAGGCTTCCGACCAGGAGCTTTTCTTCCGGTATCCATTTCAGATATCTTCTGGGCACTCGTTGCTCCTCCATCCTCTTAAACATGCCCCGTAACCACGCAGATGTTCTTCTCTTAGAATTCCAACATTTAACTACGGAGGGGGGAAAAAATAAAGTCATTAGAAGCAGTTGTCAGACAAGCAGAAGTAAAGGTAATTTATATAATAATATATATATATGATATATATACTATATATATAATATTATATAATATATATATATATATATATATATATATATATATATATATACATATATTTAATATATATATATTATTATATATATATATATTATATATATATACTATTATATAGTATATATATATATATATCAATAAAACAAAACAATGTCTGCATCTCCAGACACGGATGGGTACACTCTTTTTACATCTCTAACACATCTCTTTTATTAGTCAGGATCAGGTCTAATCATGGATTCTCCACATGGTCAATCCTTTCTCTGCTCCATCTATACCATGTCCACTTATGACTTTCTCTATGTTTATAACCGTCAATCCATTCTGCAAGCAGAAATCTATCAACTCTCTCTCCAGCTCTATTTCTTTCGCCAACGCTGAAGGCTCCTATGACACTCTCCCACACCTCTTCTCTGTGTTCCAACATGTCCATTCAAATCCCCATTTCACTATTCTTTCCGCATTTATGTCGACCTATTTTTATTTTCCGTGCAGTTGCGATATAAAACTTCTTCCTTCTCAGTTTCAGTTCTTTCCTGTTGCGGTGCATATACCTGTACAACACTAATACCCATGTGTTCCATTTTGATTGAAGACATCATCATTCTTTCATCCCCATAGTCCACGCTTTCTACTCTCTGCGCCATTTCTTCCGTCAAAATTACTCCCACTCCATGTCTGTGCACCTCCCCACCACTGTACATCAATTGATAGTTGTTATGTATTGTTCTGCTTCCACTTCCCATGAGTCTGGTTTCACAGATTCCCAAAATATCCAACTTCCTTTCCAGCATCAGCTCCACCATCTCCTCCTCCTTAACCTTAAGGGTTTCAACATTCAGGGTAGCCACTCTAAGGCCTCTCCCGGAAGGATTTCCGTTTTCAGGTCCTCTATCGCGCGGTCGTCTCCGTCTAATCAGTCCGTGGTTCCGATCTAAAACAGGAGTTTCTTGAGCATTTTTACTTCGCCAGCGGCTTGCTAGGCCTGTCCTGGTTGCAGTTTTGGTCCACGGCTCCTTATTTATATATTTCAGAGCTACCTTCCTAAGAGGGTTTTCCCAAATCCTCCTTCTGGGGGACGCGCCTGGTAGGGGTTAACTCCTCCCCAAGATATATATATATATATATATATATATATATATATATATATATATATATATATATATATATATATATATATTTTTTATTTATATTATATTATATATATATTATATATATATTTCATAAACCAGATGAAAAATCAAATTCTAGCGAAAAATCTAACTTTGACGCCTAAAAACTTCAAGCCCTACTTAAATGCTGTGATATGTAACCTCTCCTATCGACAAAGGTTACTCATCAAAAGACAGGGGTAGGAAAGTTTTGATGGGGATACGAGATCTGAAAGACTCATAAAAAGGGGGATATAATTTATTATAACATGCGCGATCAAAACCGTTTCATTACTATTATATACTTATATATATATATATATTATATATTATATTTATATATATATATATGTTGTAAATTAATATATAAATTATATTATAAATATATTTTTTTTAATTATTTAAATAATTATAATATTGTAGATTAAATATAATTAATTATTTATAATATTTGAATATATATTATAAATATAATCTATATATATATATATACAAATATCTGTATAGTATATATATATAATATTATATATATATTATAATTATATATATAATTATATATAGTATATATATTTTAATATTATTATATTATATTAATATAATATATATGAATATATATATATATATATATATATATATCAGAGCTGGGGCATCGCCTATTAATTTTATTTATGATACATCGATGTTAACTTTGATGCGAAACTCATTCAATAAATATGCCAATGTCGCCTGCGCCTGCGGCCTATTTGCATGCGCCTATGCCGCACGGACCTGTGCCTTAGCATCGGCGCCTCTATGCGCCTATATTTTGTCACTATTCAGCGCTTAATTTGGCCTTTGCGCCCTGCGACTTTTCGGCCGGCCGGTATGGCTGTTTGCCTAAATTGATTTCAAGTTGGACTTTAGTGCGTCGATAATCAGACTGTGTTCTTATTAAGGATTAATAAAAACAATTTAATTAATTTGTTTGCGGAATTAAAACATTCATTTTAACACGTAAGATTTTTTAAGACGACTAGGAGTCGGATGTCTTGTGGCTTTCATTTTTGCCACAAAGGTTCAGCACGGGAGCTGATCGGATGTTGGAAAATTTTCAGAGCCACAGTTGCCAATTTATTTGTAGTTAAGCATATATATATATAGTTATTATATATTATATATATATATATTATAAAGAAAAAAAATTTTAAAGAAAAATATATATATTTATTATATATATAAAGAGAAATTATATATATATATATATATATATTTATATATATATTATATATATTATATCATATATATATAAATCTATATAATATTATATATATATATATATACCTAGGGTCCTACATAATTTTTAGCAATGATACAAAGAGTGCCTGACTTGTCTAAGTTTCTATATATTGATTGATTAAAAAAAATGCTTTGTTCCTATTTCATAGGGCACACTCGCGGCTTATAGGCGCAGAGAAGAGAATTGCTCTGTTTGCGGCCTTTGCTTAGCCGACCTTTTTAAAATTGTTGCGCCTATGCGCCTTTGCGCCTACAAATTGATAATGCGCCATTGGCGCATAGAGCAATCCAAAAAATTATAGGCAAGCCCAGCTCTGATATATATATATATATATTATATATATTATATATATATATAATATATATATATGACTATATATATATATATATATATATATCATTAATGTTTCAAATGCAGTTTATCTTAAATTATTTCTGCCAAGGCATAACGAAATTTTAATACTTTCATAATTATTATTTTTTTTTGCATTTTTAAATGAACATTTTATAAAATGATAATAATAAAACTCTAAAGCAATATAAACTATATTACTTGCTTAAATGTTAGTATATATATATATATATATATATATATTATATATATTATATATATATATATATATATATATATTATATATATATATATATATATATATAATATATATATAATATATATTATACATATATATTATATATATATATATATATAGTATATATATATATATATATATATATATATATATATATATATATATATATATATATATATATATATATATCAACAATTAAGGCTGCACAGTAGTAGGTAGTCATTGTTTGTTTCATTCTTTCAACGTACTCTTAAAAATAACATTTAGAATCTGGTTATCTCAAGTTTTTACTCTTTGCCAGACTCTTTTTCTTAATATGTCACTTATAACATTTTTTTGGATTACTATGTTTTGTGATGCCTTTCGTTTATAAAATACATTTATAATGCAGCGCCAATGTGAGAATTTCATTTTTATTTTTACACTAATCTCATAAAAACATCAGACCTCAGTAAAATGAGCATCTACCTTAACTTCAAACTCAACACCCTGGGGCAATGAATTCGGGCGAACTGCTATTCTGTAGAGGCCTAAACCTTCATTTATGCCAGCTTCAGTTCCCTTTACCCAATCAAAATTTAGAGTTTTATTCTATTTGGTATCCCAAAACGTCCACTTGAAAAATACTGTATAAATATTATCGCAGTTATCGCAAATGATGTAAATAACCAACCTATCGTTTGGAGGAACATTATTATTAGCGCAGTACTTATTGCAAACAAATCGGATCTGTGGAGTGTCAGTTCGCGCATCATGATCTAATACAATTACTTTTTATTCCTTTGTCACTGGCCATCGAACAGATGCTGGTGTTAAATCTCTCAAGGTTAGTATGAAATTCATCGTTACTCCAGGGTCAATTTTTTTTAATAATGTCAGGATGCTTCCTCCATTCTCTATTTTAACTCGAGAATCATTCTACATTATTTCATTACCATTACAAAAATCCATAAACTTTAAGAAGGTTGTTGTACAAGACCAGGTAAACTAAACATTAGAAGAATTGAGGATATCTCCCGAATTCGGGTCGTAAGAGCTTGAAGCGTCTAAAGTTATGATGTCAGGAGGATTGTACTCTACTTCATCCCCACCTTTTATAATAGGTACAAAATCATTCAAAACCTCTATTTGATTATCAAATGTTCCTTAAACTTCATGAGTGCCCTACATTTCGGTGCTTAGAATCAAAAAATATTTTACAGGCAAAAACTACTCTGAAGAATTAACCTTAAAATTAAACTTGAATATTATTTTGGACTTGCTTGTCTTTACAGGTTCTTTTGTGACCTCATAGTCAGAGTCTTCGTTATTTACTACGTCCACTTCGAGTTCCAAATTTTTAAGAACTTCTTCAATATAGAGATTATTAAAATCAACATAAACTGCCATTTATAGAATACTTCCAGCCTAGGCACGGTAATCGCCCAAAATTTTGTTGAGATGTTTGTCCTTTATAGTATAAGATATATTTTCTTAAGTTATTTTTCTGATGGAATCATATTAACAACTGGGACCTGTTTTGCCATCAATACATTTTCCTACCTGACTCGCCTTTTTACAAGATTTCTTTATCGGACAGACTTTAGGTATGGATTTGGTAACATCACACCACGACGGACTCACAAAATCTTCACAACTATTTATTCGCTAAAGAAAATTATATTGTCCAGGAAGAAGTCGGGTTGGAAGCCTGACAGATGGTGAGGATCTTTCATTAGAACCATATTTTTCTCTTTCAATTTCATAAAGGTAAATGCTCCCGAAACAACATCGTATCTAAGCAATTTTCCCTTATTTCTGTTATTTCTTTGAGAATATTCATTATATCCTTCTTAATAATAAAAGTTAAATTCGCAAATGATTCTCTTTTTTTATCTTTCAAAACATCTTTTCGATTATCCCAAACTCTAAAAGTAAATGTATAATTATTATCTCCTTGAAGAGTATCATTCATGAGAGTTAAGCTTTAGAAAGTATCATTAATTATGGTGATGTTTTTTAAAACCTCGGGACATTATGTTACTCCATTTTTAAGACATTCCCAAGTTTATTCCAAATGTGGTCCAAATTTCTTTTCTACAACCGGATCCTAGAACCATGCGTTGATTTAAATTTCTTTGCTACTTTATATTATTCTATGTTAATCAGAATGCATATATACTTCGAGTTGCTATAAACTCACGAAAAATGTGATGTTTTTAATTACTTTTTCCCTTCCAATTATCTTAGCTTGCTTTCTAGTATCTTCAACTATATATGAAAATGTGTAATTATATCCACTTTCTAAGGAAAATGGTGCTAAAGTCACTCTTTAACTGTTATTTGTTTTTGTTATAATTTATAATAGATCTTGGCAGTTAATTTTTTCGCCTTTGAGACATTTCCAATTTTCTCCAATATGATTACCAAATTTTTCCTTAAAATCCGGATCCTCGTACGAGCCAGTTATCTAAATTTCTTGACTGGCATTGACAATTTTCCCTACTGTTGAAATTATAGAAACATTTAAAGGCGATATTTGAACACTGTATGTAATTTGTTTTCTATCTTCTCGACTTCTATTTTGATAATCTTTTATGTTTCTTACATCTTTTACTTCATATTCAATTGTATAATTGAAACCGCTCTCAAATGTAAATGGAGGTAATTTGAGTGAAGAGCTTCCATCTTCAAAATGGGCATTTGTTACCAATTCTTAGCAGGTTTCGCCTTATTTATAGCATAACCAGGTTTATTGGATATGAGGACCAAATTTGCTTTCTACATCTGGGTCTTCAAAGAATCCTTCCAGTTTAATTTCGGAGCTGCTGTGAATTTATCCCTGTAGATTGGAATGAAGATTTATTTTCAGGGGTCTAATAAGTACAGAAAATGTACGACTTTCTCTTCTTTCTCGAGTATTACCTTTGTAATCTTTTAGATCTTATGTATCCTTGGCTCTATATTCAATTGTATATTTATTTCCGCTTTTTAATGTGTACGGTGGTATGATCAGCTTTTAGCTGCCATTTGATTTTGATACATCGTTTAAAGCAAACTCACAACTTTCATTAACGTTCTTCATACATGACCAGGTTTCGTCTATATGTGAGCCAAAATTCCCAACAACGTCGGGATCAAAATAAGATCCTTCCATTTTAATTTCATCACTGGAATTAACAGTTTGATTTGTAAGTGGAACTAAGCGTATTGTAAGAGGCAAGATAGGAATGGTAATTGTTATTTCCTTTCTTATTTTCCTCAGATTTCCTGTAATGTCCTTTATGTTCCTAGAATCCTCCACATTATAAGATATTGTATAATTGTTCCCACTCTTTAAGGAGTAGGAAGTTAAATTCAATATCTGTTTTCCATCAACCTTTTTAATATCTGTTATCAATAATGGGCATTTATAGTTTTTATTTTTTATACATTCCCATCTTTGAATAATGTGAATGCTTTAATTTCCTTTCAAATCTGGATCGACAAAAGATCCATTAATTTAAAGTTATTGACTTTAGTTCATTATCAAGTTCTGAAAAGGATTAATGGTTGCTTGAATAGGCTGAACAAGTACTTCTAATGTTATTGCCTTTTAATCCCTTTTCAAATTCCCATTTTGATATTTAATATGTCGAGAATCCCAAGCTTCGAATAAAATAGTATAAATATTTCCTGTTTCAAGTGTGTTGGGAGGTATTAGTAAAACTTATATATTTTTTCCATTTGTTGCACTAGGCAGTAAATTTGTACAGTCTTCTCTTAAGCTTTTAATACAAGTCCATTTTGTAAGCGTTAAAGAGCCATAATCATTTGGTTAATCTGGGTCTTTATAAGAACCAATAAATTATATGCTTTCACTAGCATTTACCGTTTTCTATCTGTTTGATGTGATATTTATCGAAATAGGTGACAAACTAATACTGAAATTAAGATGTTTTTGAGCTTGCTTGACAATTCCTCTGTAATCGACACCTTATCTTTTGTCTCGGACTGTATAAGAAAATGAGTATTCTTATCCACTTTCTAAAGTATATGGGGGAATTTTTAACGTTTATCCCCCATTTTACGCTTTAACATTTTTAATTAAACTAGAGCAATTTTCCTTTTCGTTTTTTAAGCAAAACCATGTTTCACTTATATGAGGACCAAAGGTTGTTTTCACATCTGGGTCTTCGTATCCTCCTTTAATTTCAATCTCCTCAGTTGTCTTAATTGTAAAACTTTGTTTGGTACTTAAATTTACTATAAGAGGCTGTATTCTAACATTAAAAATCTTATTATCTTCAGCTCCTCTTACATTTCCATCTTGATCTCTTATTTACACAGAGTCTTCAATTTTGTATGTGATATTGTATTTGTTTCCACTTTACAAGGTAAATGATGGTATAATTAAACGTTGACTTCCATTTTTCAAATCTTATATCTATTTTAATAAATGAGCGCAATTTTCTTTATCATTTTTAAAGCAAAACCATCTTTAAGTAATATGTGGGCCATATCCAATTTTTAAATCAGGGTCATTATATCTACCAGAAAGAGTAATTTGCTCTTTAGAATCTATGGTCTCCCCTTTATCGCTATTTAGTTCAGCATACAAAGGCAAAATCTTTAACACAAATTATATCTATGTTTCATTTTCCCTTGGATTTTCTGTGTTGTCAACCTTTTTCTGCGGATCTTGTATTTTATAAATAATCGTATAGTTCATCCCTTATTCAAATGTATATGGAGGTATTATTAATATAGATCTATTCTTTTCATCCTGTTTTTGAAATTTTGTTTCTATACTTTGACAATTTTGCTTTCCATTTACGTTGCATAACCAGTTTTAAATTATAGAAGGAGTGACTCCGGATTTTTGATCTGGATCATAATAAGATCCTTCAATACGGATCTCATTTCCAACCTCTACAAATTTAGAAGATGGTGTTGATGTTATGCTAACGTATAATGGTAACACATTTACATAAAAAGTTAAGTTTTAAGTAACAATCCTATCTTTTCCACTAAAATCTTTCAAGTTTCGAAAATCTCTGACTTTATAGAAAATTGTATAATTGTTTCCACTCTCCAATGAATACGGTTGTATATTTAAAATCTATTGTTCATTCTTCATTGTTACATCAGTAAGTATATTTGAACAACTTTGATTTCCGTTCGTGATACATGACCAGGAGGTAACCAAATTATTCCCATATTTACTCTTTAAATCTGGATCTTCAAATGTTCCGTTGATTTAAATTTGTTGACTTGCTTCTACTGAATTATTTACATTATGAATAATTTTAGACCTCAGGGGTTGTATGATAATCATGATCTGAAGACTTTTCTTTCCCTCTCTTTTCCTTTTCAAGGAGTCATTGAAAAAGTTAGAATCTTTTATTTCATATTCAAACACGTAGGTATTGCCACTCTCAAGTGTGTAAGGTGGTAGGATCAATATTTATCCTCCTGTTATATTGGAGATGTCCTGCAATAAAGACGAACAATCTTTTTATCCATTTTTAACACAAGACCATTTTTGAATAATATGTGAGCCATGTTACTCTTTCAGATCGTGATCTACATATGTCCCATTGATCTAAATTTTCTAGTTTGATGATGCTGTATCACGAGGATTTGACTGTATAAAAATAACTAATGGTCTCACCAAAATGGTATAAGTTATATTCTTTTCATTTTCCCTTGAATTTCCCTAGTAATCTATGTTATTTTTAATATCTGATGCTTTGTAACTAAAAGTATAATTATCCCCACTTTTCAATGCAAATGGTTCTATAGTTACTACCAAACTATTGTTTTCTATTTTTTAATCGCTAGTAATATTTGTGCAGTCCTGCTGATTATTTCTAAGACATCTCCATATTTAAATTATATTGTCATTATTATTTCCTTTAATATCTGGGTCCGTATATTATCCTTTCAATGTAACAGTTTCATTGCTGTAGATTTGAAGGTCCTTTTCAGGAAATATGGTTACCGAAAGGGTTATACTAAGATAGTAAGTGATATTTCTTTACTGTCTTCTCTATTGCTACCTTAGTAATCTTTCCGTTTCTTAGTATCCTTTGCTGCATATTAAAATGTGTATTTATTTCCGCTCTCTAAACTAAATGGGGGTAACGCCAACATTAAACTGTTATCGGATTCATTGATATTTGAAAGTAAATTTTCACAATTCTCAGTTTCATTTTTAAAACACGACCAGGTTTGAACAATATTTGGACTAAACTTGTATTTTTCATCCGGGTCCTCGTAAAATCCTTTAATTTCGACAATTTCACTAGCTTTAATTGTTCCATTAGAATTTGATATTATATTAACTTAAATTGGGAGAATTTTTACATTAAACGTTATATTTTTCCAATCAGAACGTTGCTATTTCTAATTTTATTGTACATTTCGACGATCCTTTGCTTCATAAAATATCGTATAACTGCTTCCACTTTCTAATGTAAAGGGAGGTAAAGTTAAGGTTTGACTTCCATCATTTATCGATATGCTTTTCAATAAGTCATTGCAGTTCTCATTATTTTTTTAGCATGTCCACATTTCCACAATATTTGGACTTGAAAGTTCTTTTACATCATAATCATTATATGATCCAATAATTTGAACTGTACTATTTGCAAGAATAATGTTTTCTTTCTAATCTGAGGTCAAATTAACTTCAATTGGTTATATTGTTATTTTGAAAGAGAGCTCTTCAAAGTATTCTCTCTTATTTCCAATGTAATCATTAACATTCCGAGTATCTTTGATTGTATACGTAAATGTATAGCTGTTACCACCCTCTAAAGTAAAAGGAGGGATCGTCAGTGTAGAATCTTTTTTGTTTATTTAGACAAATTTCAATAAATTTGTGCATATTTATTTTGTGTTTTGAAGACACGACCACTTTTACAAAATAGATTAACTAGCCCCTTCTGGCTCGTCTGGGTCTTCATATGAACCATTAATAATAAGTTCCTCAGTAGATTTTATACTTTCATTTTAAGAGGAAGTTATAAATATATCAATGGGAGAGATCGCAGTTGAAATCGAAATATTGTGTTCCTTTTCTCTTTTCTAACCTTTAAAATCTACCAACTTTCGATTATCTTCTACTTTGTAGTAAAATGTGTAAACGTTTCCAGTTTTTAGTGTGAAGGGTGGTAAGGTCAGCATTTATCCCAACTCTTATTCTTATGTGCTTAAGGAGAAATTGCACGTCTCATTATTATTTTTGAAACACTTCCAAGATTAATTTATGTGAGGGCCAGATTTTGACAAAAAGTCAGGATCTTCATACGATCCAGTTAGAACAAGTTCATCAGTGGTATTAATTAAAAACTTATTAGTTTGGAGGCTAATATTTATAGGTCGTATTATTATAGAATAGTTCAAACTTGTTACCTTTTCCCTCATCTTTCCTTTGTCGTCCTTAATATTTCGAAAATCTTTAACTTTGTAAAAAATTGTATAGTTATTACCCATTTCTAATGTATATGGAGGAATAATTAATGTTTGGCCTTTAACTATATTCTAATTCTTATCCAGTGATGAATATTAGCACTTTTCAGGTTCATTTTCACTTTTGCTGCAATTCCACGTTTTACCAATAAAAATATCTTCTAACAGAGAAGAGCATTTAAATTTTCCATTTCTTACGCAAGACCATTTTTCAATAATATGTGGGCCAAATTTCTGTTCTACATCGTGATCTAAATACGTTCCATTGAGCTAAATCTCTTGGCTTGACACCGCTACATCACGAGGATATGATTAAATGAATACATCTAATGGTCTTGCCAATATAGTATAAGTGACACTCGTTTGGTTTTCTCTACTAATTCCGTTATGGTCTTTAATATTTTTAATATCCTATGATTTGTAAGTAAACGTATACTTATTTCCACTTGCCAAATCAAAGGGTTGCAGGGTTACTGTCAAACTGTTATCTTCATTTTTAAATTCCTTAAGAATATTTGTACAGTTTTACTGATTATTTTTAAGGCATACCCATGTCTGAATAATATTTTTACTAAAGTTTTCTTTAGTATCTGGGTCGATATATTACCCTTTTAATGTAACAGTTTCATTACTGTAGATTATTAGGTCGTTTTCAGGAAAAATGGTTACCGTAAAGGGTTATACTAAGATAGTAAGTGATATTTCTTTACTGTCTTCTCTATTGCTACCTTAGTAATCTTTCCGTTTCTTAGTATCCTTTGCTACATACTAAAACGTGTATTTATTTCCACTCTCTAAACTGAATGGGGGTAACGTCAGTATTAAACTGTTATTTGATTATTTAACATTTGAAAGTAAATTTTCACAATTTTCATTTTCATTTTTAAAACACGACCAAGTTTGAACAAATTGGGACTAAACTTGCTTTTTTCATCCGGGTCCTCATAAAATCCTTTAATTTCTACATTTTCGCTAGATTTAATTGTTCCGTTAGATTTTGATATTATATTAACTTAAATAGGTAAAATTTTTACATTAAACGTTATATTTCCCCAATCGGAGCGTTATTTCTAATTTTATTGAAAATCTCGGCGATCTTTTGCCTCATAAAATATCGTATAATTTTTTCCACTTTCTAATGTAAAGGGATGTAAAGTTAATGTTTGACTTCCACCGTTTATCGACATGCTTTTCAACAAGTCGTTGCAATTTTCTTCATTGCTATTTATGCATGTCCATATTTCCAAAATATTAGTACTTGACTGTTCTTTTACATCAAAATCTCTATACGATCCAGTGATCTCTACTGTACTATTTGCTATAATAATATTTTCTTTCTAATCTGAGGTCAAATTAACTTTAACTGGCGAAACATTTACTGTGAAAGAGAGAACTTTGGAATATTCCCTATTTTGTCCATTAAAATCTGTAATATTTCGAATATCTTTAACTGTATATGTAAAGGTGTAATTACTTGAACTTTGTAGGGTATAGGGAGGTACCATCAATGTTGAATTTTTTTGGTTTATCTAAACGAATTTCAATAAGTTTGTACATATTTCTCTTGTGTTTTTGAGACACGACCACGACTACAAAACAGAGGGATTAGCCCCTCCCGTTTCGTCTGGATCTTCATATGATCCCTTGATGACAAGTTCTTCATCGGATTATATGCTATTTTCTTGAGGAGAGCTTATTAATATATCGATAGGAGATATTGTAGTAGAAATCGAAATATTATGTTCAGTTTCTCTTTATTAACCCTCAAATGTCATCTTGTTTCGAGAATCTTTCACTTTGTAATAAAATGTGTAAACATTTCCACCTTTCAACGTGAAGGGTGGTAAGGTGAGCATTTAACCCAACTCTTAATCTGTAGTATCCAAGGAGAACTCGCACTTAGTTAAATTATTTTTTAAACAGTTCCAAGTCTAATTTATGTGATTACCAGATTTTGTTTCAAAGTCAGGATCCTCATACAATCCTGTTAAGACAATTTCATCAGTAGTATTAATTGTTAGCTTATTTGCACTAAGGCTGATGTTTATCGGTCGTATTATTACTGAAAAAGATAAACTTTTGACGACTTCTCTTGCCTTCCCTTTTTCATCCTTAATTTTCCGAATATCTTTAACTTTATAGAAAAATGTGTAATTATTCTCATATCCAACGTGTAAGGAGGTAGAATTACTATCTACTCTCCCTCGGGTTCCTAAATCTTATCTGACAATATATTTGAACAAGTCTTTTTTTTCTCCACATTCTTTCTGCAAGACCATGATTCAATAATATGGTAACCTTTCTGTTCAACATCAGGATCTTAGTAAGATCCAGTGATTGTTATCTCCGTATCAGCTGTAATAACTTAATTTTCCTGGGGGGAACTTAAATTTGCAGTTAATGGTTATACCTTGACAGTAAATGATATTTCTTTATGATCTTACCTTAATTTTCCTTTGGAATCTTTAGTTTTTCTAACATCATTAGCCTTGTATGTTATTTTGTATTTGCCGTATACTAAAGTATAAGGACGTATTGTTAATAACCAGAGATTTTCCTCGTCTATTTAAACTTGCAATAGACTTGAACATTATTCTGCTTTATTCCTAAGGCAAGACCAAGTTTGAGATATATCTGGATTAACTTTTTGCTCCACATCAGGGTCGTTGTAGCTTCCATTAATTTAAATTTATTAATTGGATGAAATTGTTTCACCTAATTCCCATTGCATTTCTACTTTTATATTTCTAATCAAGATTTTAAAAACAAGATTTTCCTTTACTTTTCTCAACGTTCCTTTATAATCAGTAAGTTTCCGAGCATCTTCAACTACATAATAAAACGTGTAATTATGTCCGCTTTCTAATGTATAAGGAGATAAACCCAAGACTGAACTTCTATCCGTTTGATTAATATCATTTAACAAATCTGTACACCCGTCCTTACCATTTATAAGACAAGCCCAGGATTATCGAATGGCAGGATTTGCTCCTGTTCTGGTGTCTGGATCTACATACGATCCATATAATTAAATTTCCTAGTCTCTATAAACTGTTTGTGACTGATGAGTTATTAGCTCTATTATCTAAATTTATCGAACAAGAATTTAAATACTAGCATTTAATTTATCTTCTCGTATTTTACCTGTGGTATCATTTATCTCTCTTGAGTCCTTAACTCTATATATTAATGTATACTTATTCCCGCTCTCCAAAGCATATGGTGGAAATTCTAACGACTACTGTCCTCCAGCTTTTAATTTTTTATATTCATTTATAAAAATATATGAACAATTTTCTTTATCATTCTTTACACATTGCCATGACTGTTAAACTAGTTCACTGACTCCACCTCTAGCATCTGGATCGTAATATGATCCAAATATTTCTATTTCCTCACTAGCATTATATTGAAGTTATGTTATGTTAACCTTAGCTTTAAGAGGTGATACTTTGGCTTCGAGTATAATTTCCTCGGAGTGATTTCTATCAGGGTCTGAAACTTAGTATATGATTTTATAAATAATACCAGTTTAGAAAGTGTAAGCAGGTATCCTTAATACAGAGCCATTACCTTCATCAATTTTTTCCGGTAGTAATTTTGTGCAATCAACTCCTGATACCTTGCATAGCCAAGTATCCTATACAACTTGGCTGTTATCTGGGTCGTTATACGATCCCCTGATTTCGATTGTTTGGTTTGTTTACACAGTTGTCTTTTTCCCTGGTTGTAATTTAATGATAATCTTAGATGCTATTCTTTTAAATTTCAGAATTGTGGATACTATATAATTACTATGGGGTTTGGGTACTATGCTTCTTAGTTTAATTT
>JABUQX010064278.1:0-5000 GCA_015478945.1 Trachelipus rathkii | reverse complement strand
AAGACATATGCGCCAATTCTTGCGGAGGAGATTATTTCACACTCCCTGCTGAAAATGCCCCTAACTGCAGAAACTGTAAAGGACCCCACAGTGTTTCCTCTTTCAAATGCCCGTCTTACCTGTTTGAACAGGAGGTTTTAGAGCTATGTACTATACATAAATTGAGCAGGAGAGATGCTATACGCCAGCTCAATGAAAAATATCAGACAAATCAAAATCAAACTTACGCCACAATTACAGCTACCCCCACGCCTTCACGTGTTAATCCGCCAACACAACCAACCCTCTCCTAATAGAACTCCTCTCTTAAATTCCGTTGAAACTCAGGCAAGTACTGCAACCAGTCTACCTGTACTGCCCACACTACCAACTTCTCAAAGAGCACAAAAGCAGCCCTTGATTCAATCTCCCGTTCCAAAGAGCATCAAACAAGCCTATACCCTGAGCATTAACTCTCAACAAGCTACCAATGAAACAAGCTAGCTCATTCAATACAAAATTTGGAAAACACTTCCCTGCCAAGACACACTGTCCCATACTCACCAAAACTGCGTTACCAAACCTTATGCAAGATGGACGATCTCTTTTTCCCTTAATTTCGCCTGCCACTATTACTAAAAAACCCCTTGGTAAAGAGTTTTAAAACACACAGAAAAGATAGTCGCCAAAGCTTAAAGATTATTGTTTAAAATATAGAGCAACGAACTTAAACAATAACCACAGTAACCCAGAGTTAAAAAAATGCCAACTCAGAGAGACCTCCGCATAAGTCTACTTCTGAGACAAATGCAAAGGCTTTAATAGACGTGTACCCCAAGTGTAATCCAACTAATGAACAACTTTACAACCAATCAATCTAATAGCTCTAACAAGACCAGTTTTAGTTCCTCGTGATGTCTTCCTATAATCTTCTCCCGAGTTTCCTATCAGCCTCTCTAAGGGATTCATTTACCCTAGAGATGAAATGGATAAACAGCTCCCAAATGGAGCTTTATGCGATGACCCATTCTCTTCTAATGCTTCCTGCACTTTCGAGAAAGGTGAATGGAAAACTTTCAACGTAAACGGTCGCAAACGCTCTAAAACGTTCTGGGTCTGATGGAGGCATGAAGATGGACCCAGAGGTCCCCATTCTCCAATCAAACTACCCAATTTCCCAAAATCACCCGCATGATGAAGTACTGGAAAATTCTCCAGAATTAGACCTTGCCAATTCATCGAATCCCATTTTGGAAATCGATGTCGTAACCCCAATACATTCTCAAAAAGACAATACCCTTCTGGATACACCTTCCTTCCCCATTTCCATGGAAACAACTCTATGCCCCTCCCACATTTCTGAATCTGCTTGCCAAGCGGATACTGAAACTGCTCTCACTAATAAATATGAGCATTACGAATGCTCTTCTATTAACCAACCAAACCCACATAACAAGTTGGATCGGTTGATTCAACCTTATCTCGCTCTTGCACCAAATACACTCTGAGAAAACTCCTTGCCTAAAAAGACGTCATACAACCTAACAAATCTCTGGTGTATGACTACCCTGGCCCCCCAGGTTTTGTTCCCCCATCCTCGCCGAGACCCACGTCTCAACCTTCCCTCTCAATCCGAACCCACCTCTAACATTACCCCCAGTCACATAGAGACAATTGTCATCTAAATAGACCAACCATCATAATATTAAATAACTCACCATGACTTACTTTCGCTTCAATGGAATTGTCGTGGATATTACTCTAATTTCGAAGAACTGTTCAACTAAAAAACATATGTACACCAAAGTGTATATGTTTGCCAAGAACTTCGACTATGTCATCGTGACTTCTTCCAACCTTCTGAATATAAATCGCCGTTAACTTCTATAGAAAGAAGTGACAATGATAGAGGAGGCGCAGAAGGAAGTACTATTCACAAATCTATTCCCCTATCCCCCAGTCCCTCTCCAAACCAAACTTCATGGCAGTAGCGGCAGATTCACTATCCATCGACCTGTACTATATGTCAATCTTCTTGGCTCCAAGGAGTCTGAATTTACTAGGTCGATTAGCAGATTCTTTATTAAAACAGCTCCCTGCTCGGTTGTTAGTACTAGGTGACGTCAACCTCCCGCCACCCTTATGGGGTGACTCTGTCACTTTGTCTAAGTCCAAGATCTTAATAGATCTCCTAACCTCCGGGATTCCTTAACACAGGACTCCCAACCTATGAGACGTTTAGCATTACACACACTTCGTCTTGTATCGAAAATTTCCTTTTGCTCCATTCCCTTATGGACGTATTTACCTTGGTCCCGCTGCATTGATTATTTTCCGGCAGCGATCATTAACCCGAATAGCATTAAACGAGCTTGCTCCAAGCCCAATGCAAAAACCAACTCCAGGCTGCGTTTATGACGAGCGGAGTGGGCTCCTTTTTTATCAGGCGACAGCTATCCCTCTTTCTCCTTTTAATAAACGATTTCCGACTGTTGATGATGCCTTTCGCTTCTTCCAGAAAATAGTCATCTCGGCAGCGGAAGCTTGCATTCCACAGTCTTCCTCAGACAGGCGGTCGGCAACCCCTTGGAGGTCCCAAGAGTGCGCACAAGCCAACCGAGAGAAGAAGAAACTTCTTACAGGCAAACAAAAAGCCGTACCATCCAAACATGATTATTTTTAAGCTGCCGCAGCGAGATCCCGGCGAATTAATCGTCAAACGCGTTAAAACAATTATTTTCGAACTGTACATATCACTGTTAACTCCACAAACTCCCCTTCCGCTTATGTGGAAAGTTACACAGGAAATATCTCGGCGCTTCCAATGACTCTTCACCCCACAGTCCTCCGTTATGGGCCTGAAATAACTGATACGATTTCAGCTCCGGCCGGCTGTAGCGGATGCGTTAGGTTATAGCTTTGCTAGCCATTCGAGTTCATCCGCTACACTTGAAGCCTTTCAAAAAAACTGAGAATGACACAGGGCACTAAACAGACTTCAACAGCGAAAGGAGAAGATCATACCTACAACCGTCTTTTTACACTGCAGAGTATCAAACTGCATGGCAAATAGCAAAGACGGTGCCCTGGTCCAGACATGATTTCTTACATCATGCTCCGTCATATCCATTACCTTCGGCGTTCAGCATATATTGCTGGATTATTACAGAATCTGACGAATGTCTTTTCCATCTATTTCGGACTACAGCTTTATTAATTCCTATCCCCAAACCTGGAAAAAATCCGAAGTTGGCAGACAACCAAAGACCAATTTCGCTGACCTTTCACTCCTGTAAATTAATGGAGAAAATGGTTTCTGGCCGCTTACTCCTTGTTCTGAAGAGCCGTCAAGCTTTCTCAAACTTCCAATTTGGTTTCCGCAAAAATCGCTCGACTGCGGACCCTTTGGTAAAACTAGACCATGACATCCGAGAAGCCTTCTCAACTGGTGGATCTTTGTGTCTTTTTTGACTTTGAAAAGGCTTACGACCAACGTGGAGAACTGGAAGGATTCTCCTAAACTCCATTCGCATTGGTTTTTCCGCTGACAACTCCCTCTTTTTATCAAATGCCTTTATCACACAATCTATCCAGGTTCGGTGCTCTTCTATTCTGTCACGCCACTTTACTCTGGATGAAGGCGTTCCGCAGGGTAGTGTTTTAGGTTTACTACTATTTGCTCTCGGATTTAATGATATCGTTACTTCTATCCCAGCAACTGTCAATTTTTCTCCCTATGTCAATGACCTTGCATTATACATAACCGGTGCCAGGCTGCTCTTTCTCGAACGGCAACTTCAACTAGCTATGAAAATATTTCACAGTGCGGCTAGATCTCCATGGCTGTCCATTTTCTCCCCACCAAAACCTCAGCAGTGCTTTTTAAGAAAAAAGGAATCGAAGACTCTCTCTCTCTCTCGTCTCTCTCTCTCTCTTCTCTCTCTCTCTCTCTCTCTCTTTCTCTCTCTCTCTCTCTCTCTCTTCTCTCTCTCTCTCTCTCTTAGACTTATCCGAATGGCTCGCTCTTCGGTCTTGTGGCAAGAGCTGCTGGACGAGTTGATCGGCGGGGAAGGAAACTCAGAACATAAAGCCAACATCGGTGATGGTCTTCCTCCACAGAGCGAAAGCGCTTACATGAGGTGAATACTTGCACGCCTCCGTATGGCCACACTAATATCACTCACAGTCATTATATGTCACGAGACCTCTCCCCATTGTGGCAAATTTTGCCGTCGCCACACCCCGCAATCTGTTCATCATATCTTGATTGTTTCCATCTGGACCCTATTCGCTGTCGTTAGTTTTCCTACTTTACGGTCCATAACACCTTCTAAAAGTATCCCATATCTTATCTGAATCTCCCACTTCTAAGCATAACCACTATTTCTTGATCTTCAAGAAGTGATATTCTTTATAGCATTTGATGTTGTTATGTAATCTTTAAGACTAACAAGCAAGGATAAAATTTATTAGTTTTCTTATATTTTGACTGACTGAGATATTACATTTCACAATCAAATCTTTCTTGACATTGAAACATATATATGACTAGGCCCGCCATGGTGCGGATTTTTCAGCCCAATGTTCGCAGCTTCATTGTGAGCCGTGGTGAGGTCCTGTACACAACCAAAAAAAAAAAATATGATATATATAATATATATATATATATATATATATATATATATTATATATATATATATATATATATATAATTATATATATAATATTATTTATTATATATAATATTATATATATATATACTAATATATATTATGACCTTTAGTAAAACCACATAGCACAATAATTTAGTATTGGAAAGGTTGGTAATAATTTTTTTATTTTAGGTAAAGAAAAATTAAAAAATTTATTTGCTATAAAAAGAACTTACTTTTTTTTCTTTTTTGAGCTTCAAATTGATTTATTTTTAAATTCATTTTATTTAATTTTTTGTTTATCGACTTAAATATTTATTATTTGTGTCCACAATGAGTGTTGTATATATATATATATATTATATATAT
>JABUQX010064277.1:42500-57823 GCA_015478945.1 Trachelipus rathkii | reverse complement strand
GTTTCCAAGCCTTTCTCAGTTTTTCTCGCAATTAATTAATCCAATTTCGTAATTCAGAAAGATATACGATCTCATAAGCAGCGCAAAATAATAATAATAATAATAATACATCAATTTAATTAATAATAATAATAATATGATCACACTTAAATCATAAAGCTTAATACCAATAATAATTAACATAATAAAATCCATAGATACACACACGCATATACATATATATATATATATATATTTATATAATATATATATATATATATATATTATATATATATTATTATATATATATATATACTATATATACTATATATATACCGTCTATATATTTATATATAATACTATATAATACTAATATATATACTATACATTATAGTATTATATAATATATATACTATAATAATCATATATATATATATATATATATTATATATATATATATATATATATATTACTGCTATATATATAAATATATATTATATACTAATAATATAAAATATATATATATATATATATATCATATACATATAATATATATATATTATATATATATATATATATATATACTATAGTATATACGTATATATATAATATATAATATACTATAATAATACTATAATATGAATATATATATATATATATAATCTATAATATATTATATACTATATAAATATATAAAATATTTATATATCACACTATACTTACCATATATACTATACTCACTATAATCATATATCATAAATTATATATATATATATATATATCATATATATATATATTATATTAATACTATATATATATATATATTATATATATATATATATATATATATATATTATATATATAATATATAATATAATATAACTAGATATATATATATATTATATATATATATAGTATATATAACTATACTACCTAACTATGATCTTGTTCAGAATCACATATATAAATAATACTAAATAATAACTATTTATACATACCTACTATAATACATACACATACCTACGTAAAAAACATACACTACCTACCAACACACATAATAAACTCACCACCATAATATTATAGTAAACTACCACAAACCCAACTATAACTAAATAAAATCTATATAATACCTACCTACATCCTACCATAAAATAATAACATATAATATATATAGAGTATAATTATAATACTACTATATATATATATAACTAACAATATAAATACCTATATATATAAACTATATATATAATAGAATATTATATTTAAATATAGTATTACTACTATATATAATATACTATATCACTATATAAATATATATATATATATATATAAATCTAATATATATATATATATCATATACTATATAATATATATTTTATATTTACTTTTTTAAATATATATTATTTATATATATATATACTAGATATATACTATATATATATATATATATATATATTAATAATATATTTATAATATATATACTATTAACTATATACTATATATATATATTATATATAATAACTATATATATAAACAGAGCGCATAATATATATCTATGTAAGTGTAAATGTATGACGAATGTGTGTATATATATGTATGTGTGTGTGCGAGTATTTCTTAAGTCCACTTTTCAATAATATTAATTAAACAGACTGCAGCTGGGCAAGTCATCGTTAAAGTATCTATTCCGATACAGTTCTCTTACTCCAGTTTTCAGTAAAAAGGAAAAATAAAAAAAAAAAACCACGTAACGTCTTACAGCGTTTTTTCTTCTTTCTTCTTATTTTTTTCTTTTCTTCACCAGGTTATCATCTGCTTCTCGTTTCTCATTTTTCGTAAACTCTTCTTATTCATTCTTTATTTTTTTTTTTATTATTATTATTATTTTGTCTTTTATAATTTAGGAGCAAATTTCATACACACACACACCTCTATATATATATATATATATATACATATATATATATAAATATATATTATAATTATATATTATAATATATCATTATATATATATATATACATATATAACTATATATATATATATATATATATATATTATAATATACTAACTATATAGTACACACTCACCAATCATATATATTACTAAATATATATATATATATATAATTATATTATATACTATATATATATATAATATTATATCATAATATATATATATATACTTATATATAACTTAATACTATATATATATATACATATATATTATATATATACTATATATTATATATATTATTTATCTTATTGTATCTAAAACAAAGAGTTAAAATATCTTAAAAAACAATGTATTTAAATACAATAGTATAACATCCAATATTCCATTCGTTACATAATTCGCAGTTTGGTCCGACGCATTTGCTATATTTTACGTGAATTCCTCTTTTCGTTACTATACGTTTGTGTGTCTTGTGTAATGGGTGTGCTGGGTAGTTTGTGCCGACTGTGTGTAGTGTATGTTGGGTGTCTCATGTGTCTGTGATGAACCACTTTTTCACCCACATCTTACATCTCTTACTTTTTTATGAAATTTTTAAAAATATATCACGAATCAGATTTCGGATTGAAAAGAAGAGATTTTCTTACTTCATAGTTTTGTCATTTTTAATCATATTCTTATTTATTATATTTTTTTTTTTTTCATTAAAGTTTTCAAAGCCATGAATTGTTTTCAAGTTTTTTTTTTTTTTCTTTTCGTGATCCAGCGTTTTTCTAATCATATAATTATATATACAATCTTCAACACCCTGTCGTAACTTTTGACACTAGAAGTTTATAATATTTTAAGTTAAGATTAGGTATGTCTCTTCTCTCTCTCTCTCTTCTCTCTTCTCTCTTCTCTCTCTCTCTCTCTATTATTATATAACATATATATATATAATATATCGCATAACTACATACACAGTATACTATACACACTACATCACATTACAACAACACTCAACCACACGCAAACCTATAATACTAACAACACAACCATTCTTTAAACAATATTATATTTAAAAGTCACTTGTATTTACATATAATAGAATATATGTAATTTGCTAAATGATGTAAATAAATTGATATAAAATAATTTTATTTCTCCTATTTTGGTTCTTTTTCTTTTCATTTCTTTTTTGTTTATCCTTTTATTTCTTTTTGTTGTTTGTATATTTTCACATTAAATTATATTACTTTACACATATAAGCTGTGTTGTTTTCTTTTTATTTTTTTATTCTACCAGCCAATTCACAATTTACTAATAAATTAATTAAATCTCCTTAAAAAAACTAGTTAATTTGTTCCTTATTAACCTGAAACATTTGTAAGAGAACTGATCATACATGCGGACTGATTTAATGGTTGCTGACGATGCAGCTTGGGACTATATGAAAAGAGCACGGAGAGAGACGAATCCGTAAGAGAGAGAGAAGAGATGAGGATGACCAACGAAGGGGGAGAGAAGAGAAGAGGAGAGAGAGAGAGAAGAGAGACTCGGAGATGAGAGAGAGAGAGACTGAGAGAGACAGAGAGAGGAATGTATAGCTAAAGTACTATTGAGGATTTAAAAACTTTTTAAAATAGATTAAATCAAATTTATAGGAAAATTATATATTACAGGCATGGATGTCAGTTCCGGAAACCGTCAAAAAAAAATAAAATAAAATAAATAATAAAAAAAATAAAAGCCAAAAAAAAACGATCGCATCTAAAAAAAAATAACTAATTCAAAACCAATTATGTTATTGCAATAAAATTATTTTGAAAAATAATTCTTTTTCAAGCTATTTGGTAAAAAAATTATCTTTAGATAATTCATAAAAAAGACACAATAATAAATAGTTTAAATAATTAAAAAATTAAGCAAAAAAAAAAGATTAAAATATAAAATTCAATGAAAATCATTTTTTTTGCAAATGAATCATGCTTAAAAACAAATAAAAATATAACATGTTTTTTTGTTTGCACTTCATTACCTTTTGGGTTTCTACTCCTATAGCTTCCACATTAAATATATACATATATAGATATATAGATATTATATATTATATATAATATACTATATATACTAACTATATATAATATACTAATATATAATATATATATATAATATTATATAAATATATATATATATACCTATATATAATAATAATATATTATATTATATTTATACATATATATATTATATATATAAGTATATACTAACACATATATATATAAATATATCTATATATATATATATAACACTATAATAATATATATATTAATATTACTATCTAATAACTATATATATATACTATATAATAATAGTATATATATACTAGGACCTTAAGTACAAAACTGTACTGTTTCAAATATTTAAGAGCCTTCATTAAGTTGGAAAACCGTGAAATTGATTTAAATTCGTATTAAAGAAGCCCTAAAAAAATTAGAAGAAGTTATTATATTAATTTTTCAACTATAATATAAATAATATTAGTAAAATTAAAAAGACATTGTTTTTTTTTTGTCTTTGTTGCTCCCACATAGGCTTATTTGAAAAGATGAGAACAGCAACTTTAGCAATTTATATACTAATATATATATATTAATATAAATATAATATAAATATATTATATACTATATATTATATACTATTATATAATAGTAATATACTATATATTATAGTATATATCTAATAGTGATCATATATATAACTAATATATATATATATATATAATTAATTATATAATATATAATATCATAGATGGATCAGATTCTTATTTAATGCTCACAGTATGTAGCAAGAGAACGGCAGGTCCTACAGTAGAAACAAATTATATATTGGACAATCAGCCGAAAATTCTAAGGATGGATTTAACTTTTTTTTTTTTTTGTTTTTTTCTTCTTTTTTTTGGAAGAGCTAAAAAATTTCTTTTTATTAACTAAGGATACCCTAGGTAAACCAGCCAAAGATGGCAGGATCGGCTCTCATCGGCCTCCCGGTGACGACGGGGGGGACTAATCCCCCCTTCCGGGGATGGTCCGGAACCCCGCTCTTTGGTCTTTGGGTGTCGCGGGGGTTCCTCCGACCATCCCCTCAGGGGGATGAAAGGTCCCCCCCTCGGTCCCCCGTCGGCCAAGCCCCTACAAAAAAACTTTAAAAAATTTTCCCAAAAAACAAAATTATTTCACCGAATTTAGGGGCTCGACAAGCCGACGCGGACAGAGGGGGACGATTGTCATACCCCGGAGGGGTATTGGTCGGACGGAACCCCCAGACACCCAAAGACCAAAGAGCCGGGGTTCCGGAGACCATCCGCGGAGGGGGATTAGTCCCCCCCCGTCGTCCACCGGAAAGCCGAGAGACCCCCGACTCCTGCCCCATCATTTGCGGTCTTACCCTAGCGGTAATTCCTTTCAGTTAAAAAAAAAAAATTTTACTTCCAAAAAAAAAAAAAAAAAAAAAAAAAAAAAAAAAAAAAAAAAAAAAAAAAAAAAAAAAGCTAAAATTCCCATTCCTCTAGCAATTTTCGCTTGATTCCAAATATATAATATTTTTTTACTGTAAGCACCTAGCCGTTCCTAGGCTACCATACTGTGAGCATTAAACAAAATACTGACCATCTCTCCTCTCCTATTATATATATAAATATATATATATATATATCTAATAATACTATATTATATATACTATATATATATAAGTACTATATACCTAAATATATATATATATATATATACTAAATATATATTACTATATATATATTATATACTATATAATTATCATACTATATATACAGGCACTTATTGTGACACAAATAATTAACACTATTTACGTCTGAAATAAACTAAACATTAAATAAAATGAAATTTGAAAATTAAATCAACTTGAAGCTGAAAAAATATCAATAAGTAAGTTCTTTTTATAGCAAATCAAATTTTAATTTTACACATTATACCTAAAATAAAAAATTAAAGACCCACCTTTCCAATACTAAATTATTTTGAGAACCACAGTTTACTTCAAGTACCTATATAATATATAATTAATACTATATATATATATATAATATATATATATAATATATTATATATTATATATTTATATATATATATACTTATATATATAATATATATCTATATATATATATATATATATATAAATATATATATTAATATATATATACTATATATATAATATATAAATATATATATATTATATATATATCATATAAAAAAATATATAATATATTATAAATATATATATATATATAATATATATCTATCTATATATCTAACTACTAATATTATCATAAATATAACTATATATATATACATATATATAATATATATAATATAATATATATATATATTTATATATAATATAATATATATTAATTATATAATATATACCATACAAGATATATATACATTTATACCTCTAATCTACAACTGGCAGGTTTTTTCTCTTCTACTCTATTTATCAATTATCCGCATGCTATCTTTCCTAAATCCTTACCTACTCTCTCTCTCTCTCTCTCTCTCCATCTCTCTTCTCTCTCTCTCTCTCCTCTCATCTCTCTCCTCTACTACTCTCATCTCTCCTCGCCTCTCTCTCCTCTCTCTTTCCTGTACCATTTACGATACCTAAAATCACCTATCACAACCCAAACATACTGCATTGTACAGAGACTGTTTCATCGTGAAATATATCAAAATGGACATATACTATTAAAATATTTCCCTGAGATATTTTTCTGTAGATTCCCACATAACCCTTTCACGATTCTCCTTCAAATTACCCACAATGCTCTCAGTGCCTTGTATTCCATGTGGCCACCTTCTTTAACCGATTTTTGACATATTTAATTTTTAATTTTAATGAAAAATTTTACAAAAAAACAATATTTATACGAAAAAAATTATTAGGTATAAATTAAATATATAATATATATATATATATATATATATATATATATATATTATATATATATATATATATATATATATATATATAATATATAATATACTATATTATAAATATAAATACACGAAAATGAATTGTTCGTGACGATTAACGTCCTTATGATTCAATAAAGAATTTAAATATAAGTAAGGATTAATGGTACATTATTATCATAAATCAGTCTGAACATAAAACTCATTCACTCATTATTCTTAATAATATAATAATAATAATAATCAAAATCAATCAAAAATTGAATAATCAATAATAAATAATTAATAATAAATAATAAAGAATCAATACAAATTGTCTATAAAAACTTGGATCGATGACGTTCCTGAGGTCGATGACCATTCATAACATTCAGGAATGGGTCTTCCCTGGTCCATCTCCTATCCGACTGAATTAGCTTAATTATCAAGGCAGTTTTTAACCTACAGCGAGCTAAATACAGGGCAAGAAGCGTCAAACTGAGGCATTTGAAATTGCTATGATATTTTGTCTAGTGGACCGTGAGAGGACTTCCTCTCTCAGAGAGAGAGAGAAGAGAGAGATAGAGGAAGAGACGAGATGAACTGAGGAGAGAGATAGAGTGGAGAATAGATGCCGCATTTACACAAGCAGAGATGGAGGAACAGTAGTTCTTATTCGAAATCGTTTGAATTTTTAATTTAACTTTTATATATTTTATAATTTTGCTTTTAAAGTTTCAAAATAAGATTTTAAAAAAAAACTCAAAAAACTCGATTGTTTTGATCGTTTTTTTACAACTATAAAACGACGTTTTTTTTTTTTTGCCGCTTCAACTTACATATTATATATAATAAAAATATATATATAATATATATATATATATATAATATTACTTATAATATAATATAATATATATATATATATATATACATATAATCTATATATATATATAATACTAGTATAATATATAAAATACTTTATATATATGTGTGTGTGCTGCGCTTGCTTGCTAACAAAGAGTCATTTAATAATTTTAACAACTTTAATTTTAACAATTTTAAATGCTAATGCACCTTCTAACAGTAGATACTGGATAAAAAACTTTGGACCACACTCCTTCCTCCTCCTCCTGCCTCCTCCCCTCTCTTCCTTCAATATTTACACACTTTGCTATGAATCAAAAACTCAAATGCAGTGTATAAAACTACGTATATCGCAACTTAATTTAATCAGATTTTTTTTATCTTCAACTCCCCAAACTAATGGTGGATTCCGATGCGGGACCCTGGCACTTCAAACTATATATATTATATTAATATATATAATATATATATATGTATATAATATAGTATAATATAATATATATATATATATATATTATTATACATAGCGCCGTATCCCCAAAATCTGGGAGGTGGCGTCAGTGTGTAGGTGTGGGACGTCGTGTCATGCATGTGTGTATAGTATACACTATACAATATATATACGCAACATACCCATAACGACCCTCATATCTGCGTTTCTCATTTTCCATAACTTCCGATTCGCATAGTGCTGCAGGGTTGATGCACAAACCCTCCAGCGTGTCCGATTCCCCCCCCCACCCCCAGGTTCTCAATCCTCACCCCCAAACGACTCCCCGCTTCTAACCAAAGGCCAACAGCCAGAAGGATTGAGCACCTACCTAAAGAGGGATTCATTAAGCTATATAAATATATATAATAATATATTATATATCTATATATTATATATATATATAGTATATATATACTACTATAATAATATACTTATATATATATATAATATATATAAATAATAAAAATACACCCCTCCTACAATAGGGCTTATTAGCCCAGAGCCGAGGTTTGTCTTCAGCTGTAGAAAAAAAAAAATAAATAATTACTAATTATATATATATGTATATATATATATTATATATAATATATATATATTATATATATATTATTACTATATATAATATATATATATATATAATATTATAATTATATTGTTGTATACAAAAATAAAAATATAAAGAAAAATAAATCATTAAAAATAAAATTATTATATGGTACTTTCTAAATCCCCCTACTATACCAATTACCCTCCCCTTTTGTGAAAATCACCTATAATCTGTACCCATCACCCCATATCCCCCCATCCAAAAACCCAACGCCCCGACCCCCAAACCTCGCACCCGCTCTCCCCAGCCAACAACTCTTTTTTAACAGTCTTCGCCTCTCAAAACAAAGGCAGAAAATGTCAATGAACTTGCCATTTTTATTCCCACTATATACTATATATATATAATATATATATATATATATAATATAATATATATATATTATATATATATATATATAATAATATATATATATATATATATATATATATATAGTATATATATTATATATACATATAATATACTTATATCAATAATAACCGTTGCCACATCGATTTTTATAGTAAACAAACTGATTGGTTTAGAAGATAACCTGAAAGAAAAACTTTAAAAAGATAATCAAAATGACTGAAAAATTATTTATGAAGTTCCCACATTACTCTGGAAAAGTTACGACTGTTCCCAATTTTCATATTTCCTAGGATATAGCCTATATATATAATCAATATATATAATATATATAATATATATATATATACTATATATAATATACTAATTATATATAATACTAATTATATATTATACATAATATATAACTATATAGATATGATGTTTCATAATCACGCATAGAGAGGCAAACCAAAGATTTTCTAATAGCCTCCGCTCAGTATATATATATATAACCTATTATACTATAATATAATTATAATATATAATATATAACTATAATATATATTATATATATATATAATACATACTATATAATTATATATATAAATATTGGATATATATACATATATATATATACTATTATATAGTATATATATATATATATTACTATATATATAAATCTATATATATATAACATATATATATATCATATTTATAATAATATATATATATATATATATAATATATATATGTGTTGTGATGTTGTGTTTTTTTTTTGGTAGTATGTATGCATGTATGGTGGGATTGTATGTATGTATGTATTACTGTATGTATTATGTATGTCTGTATGTAGTGATATACAAAAATTCTATGTACATTATTATTAGTATAGTGACCATGTATGTATGTGATGAGCGCTTCTGATTGTACTTTTCGTGTCCTCATTGGCCTCCTGTTTGTAACCTCTGAATAAACTTTTTTTTTCTATCTTGAATCACCGAAGTGTCTCTGCTCCTCGCGTCTTCGTCGAACGACTCCTGGCAAGGGATTTTTTTCTGTTTTCACTTCTTGAATTCCTCTTCATGTTAGATTCTGCTCTGTCTTAATTTATTACCTTATTCGCTCACATCGTCATCCGCCTGTAATATTATAATATATAATATATAAATATTATATATATAATAATATATAATATATATATATATACTATATTATATATTTATATAATACTCTATAACTATATATATATAATAATATAATATATATATATTATATATATATTATTACATTTCAAATAATTTTACTTGGTTTTCATTTCTTACGTATAATATTTTTTTTTATTTTTTTTTTATATTTTTCATTTTTCTTTTTTTTTTTACCTTCTTTTATTTACCGTTTTGACCGTACAACTATTACATTTTTAAAAGAAAAAAAGGGAAAAAAAGCAAAAAAAATAAAATCAAGCACAATCGGCCGTCGAAGATTTTCGTGCTTCCAACAAATTCCTTCCTGTTCATCTTTCCATCTAATACAAGAATAATAATAATAATAATAATAATAATAATAATAATAATAATAATAATAATTTTGATAAATAATAAATAATAATAATAATTATACATAGATAATAATAATAAACAGAAGAAGAACGAAAAAAAAAGAAAAAGAGAAGAAACAAGAAGAAGAAGAAACAAAGACAGAGAAGAAGAAGAAGAAGAAAGGAAAAAGCAAGAGAAGAAGAAGAATCTGTTCCTTGAATTATCTTTATATCGGTCAAATAGTAGAGATTGGTATCAGTACTAGAAGTAGTTGGCTTTAATTAATAATAATAATAATAATAAAATAAATAATAATAATAATAATAAAATAATAATAATAATAAAAATAATAATTGAATATTCTACACGTTTATTACAGACTACACCTTACCTAATTCACTACACTACTATACCACATACTACTTTTCTACTTCTGCATTCTAATATAATAATTAATATACTATTATTATTCAATTCTACACATAATACTATTATCACCTAATACATGAATAATACATAATATTAATAATAAGTAATAATTAAATAATCCAATTATAATAGATTAATAGATAATAATATATTTAATTTTTTTTTTCCATATTGTGCTTTCTGTGACCCTGTTTTTCGTCGACCTGATTATTATATTTTCAACCCAAAATTCGCGACTTCGTCTCTTTGGACCACCCAATTTCAGAATCTTCCCCGGCACCCCGTGCCACCGCGACCCCGGGCACGACTAAAGAAAATGACTGATGCCCTCAGGCGGTCTTCCAAAATTTTTCATTCTTGGGAAAAAAGAGACGAGAGAAACACAATCATACCCAGAAGGTAGATTAATTATATACATACGAAGTATACTATATACTATATTATATATATATTATATATATATTATATATATATATATATAATATATATATTATATATACTATATATATATATATATAATATATATATATATATATATATATATATATACTAGATTATATATAAATTATCAACCAGAACCGTCACTATAATATACATATAAATATATTATAACTAATATATATATATATATAATTATACTTAAGTATAGATATATATATATTATATATTATATATATATATATACTTATATATATAATAATATATATTAATATATACTTATATACTATATAGCTATATTATCAATATAATATAATATACTATAATATACTATAATACTATAATATATATCAATATATATATATATTATAATAATATATATTATATACTATATTATATCATCAGGATAAAGTGTTTTCCCGCTTAGCCATCTCGTTGTTAAGAGCTTGCCTTTAAAATTGATGAAAATGTTTAATTGCTCGTGTCCTTCTCTTCAACTGAAACAGTTCATTATATTACTCTCGCATAATATACTATAATATATTTATTATATATATATATAATATTACTATATATTATATATTTATATATATATATATATATATATTATATATATAATATATATATACGTATATATATATATATTACTATATAGATAATATATATAATTAACAATTATATAATATATATATATATATATAATATTTATACTATATATACATATATATATACTATATAATAATTATATATATATATATATAATATATCATATAATATATATATATATATAAATATAATACTTATATATTATATATATATATAATTTATATATATATATATATATATTATATATATATATATACAATATTATATATAATATATATATATATACTATTATAATATATTATATATACTATATAAATATAAGTATAATATATTGGTTATCCAGGCCGCTTTGGATGTGAACAAATATCATGAAGATTTGCTATGAAACTATGAAAGTTGAGTCAAGACGTAATATTTTTCGCTCCTGTTTCTCTTCGAGTGTTTCGGCTGTTGTTCTTCAGGCAGAGAGAGAAGAGAGAGAGAGAGAGAGACAGAGAAGAGAGGAGAAGAGAGAGAAGAAGAGAGAAGAAGAGAGAGAGGAGAGAGAGAGAAGAGAAGGAGAGAGAGAGACAGAGAGAGAGAAGAGACGAGAGAGAGAGAGAGAGGAGAGAGAGAGAAGAGAGACGAGAGAGAGAAAGAAGAGAGAGAAGAGAGGAGAGAGAAGAGAGAGAGAGAGAGAGAAATGATTATAGATAGGTAAATGTTGTCCAAATAATGATGATTAATTTTATTAGAAATTAGTAAAAAAATTAGAAAATGGAGAGAGAATAAGAAAAGTTCAAATTAAGCTTGTGTGTGTATGAAAGAAAGAGAGAAACAGAGAAAAAGAGAGAAAATGGAGAAAGAAAAAGAAAAAGTGAGATATTCAGAGAGACAAACAGACAATGTAGGAGATAGAGATTGAAAGAAGAAAAGGGATGGTAGCGAGGGATCAATTAAAGCGGTCTCCACCACTGGCGACCGTCTGCTTTCGTCTGTTCATCAACACACCATTCAACACACACATACTACACGTGTTACAACACATTATACACTCACAGGACAAATACCATATGCGTTTAAATACATTATACAATATACAAATTCTTTTATCATAACGCTACATTATAATAAGTACAGTTAATAAACCTGAATATTATTAACTTTTACTCCCGCCCAAAATATTTCAACATAACTTTTTGCAATTTTAATTTTTAAACTAATTTAAAAAAAAAAAAATAAAGTTAATTTATAAACACAACAGAAAAAAAAAATTGAAACTGTAACAAAATATATTTCTAACCAAGCACTACTTATTTATTTCGGTTAAGTACACTAAACGAGTGTTTTTTATACTAAACCTACCACACACGTATTAAGACAGAATTTTAAGAACGGATAATGTGCTAAAACTCTATCTTTAATTATATACTCAGCTTGGCTTACTCCACTATGTATCGAATTACAAAGAGACTAAATATTAGAAATATTTCATGTTAAACCTTCAAATTACATGTCATACGAGGTTCTTCAAATAGCTACGATTTGTGCTAATGACTGTATTTCAATTATATTATATATATTATATATATATATAATATTATATATATATATATAATATTATATATATATAATATATTTTATATATATATATATATATTATATAATTATATATATATTATATATATAACATACATATATAAATATATATATAGTATAAATATATATAATTAATATATATATATTATATATCAATATATATATAAATATATAACTATATATTGATATATATATATATATATTACTACATATATATTAATATATATATATATATATATATATATATATATATATAATACAATATCACATGGAGACCATGTGGAAGGCGGCGGTGCAAGGTCTTAAACATCTTTTTTATTTTTTATTTTTTATTATTTTTTACGTCTGAATCATGTCGTCTGCAGAAGAAAAAGAAAAAAGAAAGAAAAATTCTTCTCAATAAAATTATTTGTGTAACCGTTTAATTAATCAGATGGGGAGATATACCTTTTTAACGGCTCTAAATTGGGATTATATATTATATATATATATGAGTATATATATATATATATAATAATTAATATATATAATAATATATATATATCCAGGGGTGTTTACGAAATAGGGGGACAAATTTGGAGGATATTATCTTTTTACCACCAATACAAGCGTTTTGTCTTAAATAAAGTTACCTGTAAAGTTCCTCATTTAGTACGGTTAATGAGTTAGAAAGGTGCAAGGGGCATAAGATGTGAATATTGGTGTTTATGTTCCGTAGTTGATGTTACGAGTTGTCTACGGAAACTCTGCAAAGTAAAGTAGTAAACTATAGAACAGTATTCTTGTCTCTAATACTGGAACCACTGCAGTAGGTTGCTGATAGGTACCACCCTTATTTTATAGAGAAGGATGAAATAATACTAGGATATTGCTTGATAGTGTTCCCATCAACTTTTTCTCGGAATCGCAAACAAGCAGAACTATAAATAACATAACAAAATTAGCGGAATCATAATAATACTCCTATATTACTGAATAACAATATTAATGCCTTTATAACAATAATTATTTGATTAACGTAATAATTACATCGATAATAGTTATAATTAAGAGTCGCGTAAAGAGGGACTATAATAACAAGAAGTTTAAAAGAATTAATAACACAATCACAATAATAAAAATAATCAATGAATATAATATTTAATAAATAATAATAACTAATAATAATAATATAATAATAATAATCAATAATAATCTAATAATTAACAAAAATTTAAAAATAGTTATAATAATAATCAAAATAACAATACAAAATAAAAATAAAAAAATAAAATAAAAATATAATAAAATAATAAATAATAATAATAATAAATAATAATAATAATAATAATAATAATATAATAATCAATCATTAATAATAATAAAATAAGAAATCATTATTAAAATATTATTAATTTTATTTATAAAAAACCCAATAAATAAATGATAAAAATAATAATATGTTAATAAAAATAATAATTAAAAATAATAATAATACATAAATAATTATGGAAATATCAATTATAATATTAATATATGATTAAGGATATTAAGTAATATAAA
>JABUQX010064277.1:15000-32500 GCA_015478945.1 Trachelipus rathkii | reverse complement strand
TCAGTAGTTAGTAGTAGTAGTAGTAGTAAGTAGTAGTAGTAGTAGTAGTAGTAGTAAAAAGAAGGTAAATGACTACGGAATTTGAAGATATACTCGTAGAATTATGATGTTGAGCAGAATGGGATACTTCGCTTTTGAAGGGAACCATGAAATGAAACATATAAACTTTCAATTGAAGAATTTGTTATAAGTAATTAGAACAGAAAAGCAGAAACTTTGTGTTTAAGTGAGAAGCAAATAATTAATTACTATGTATGAGAAAGAGTATAGGAAACTTTGTTTTATCGCTTCAAGAAAAGTATAAGATGAAAGTATCTCTTACGCCTTGAAGAGGCCCTTAAAGCTAGTTGTACTAATGGAAAGAAAATCTTATTAAATAAAATTAATTGGAAAAGCAAGCAAGTGCTTTGTGTCTTTTGTAGTTTGGAATGAGTAACACTCAAAAGAAGAAACTTTTACTAGGTAAAGACTGGAAAGGTTTTCTAAAAACTTGTATTCATTTTAAATACTAAAAAAAAACATTAAAGATTGGGAAAGACGTTTAGAGACTGAAAGAACATTTTAAAGACTGAAAAAAAACATTCAAAGACACAGGAAAGGCATTTTAAAGACCAAAGAAACATTTTAGAGACTAGAAAATCATTTAAAGGATTGTAGAAAATACATTTTAAAGACTATAATTGCATTTAAAAAACTTTAACAGCATTTTAAGGACTATGAATATGAATGGATTTTAAATATAAATACTAGATTGACCTTTTATTGACTGGAAAGGTATTTTAAAGACTGAAAACAGAGTTTCAAAGACAGGTGAAGTGTTCTAAAGACTGTAATGATATTTTAAAAGCTAGTATGGCCTTTTAAGGACTGGGAAATTATTTTAATAATTGGAAAACAATTTAAAGATGGAGAGACAATTTAAAGACTGAAAACATTTTAAAGACTAGAAAGGCATTTTAGAGACTAGAAAATACTTTTAAAGATTGGGGAAATCTTTTTTTAATATAAATATAGAAAATTAAAGAATGGGAAGGGAAAATGCCTTAGGAAGTTGAACGGTAATGTCGTAATTTTTTATAAATATTTATAATTTAAAAAAAATAGATTACAAAAAATGGATTATTAAACTGCAGAAGAGGATGGGAGGAGGGTGTGACGGGGGGGGTGAGTTAGCCTGTAAATAACAATTTTATATAAATTATTTGAGGTTATTTCGGAAGGTAAAACAACATCAAAAGAAAATTGAAGATCTATTTTACAGAACAAATGAAACACGGAGTATAAAGTTAGTTATATGAATACAATATAAAAAAAATAAAAAATATAAAAGCTCCAAGAAGATAGTGCAAGGGATAGGGTGTAAGGCAAAACCCGTACTTGATGGGTGAGGTGGGAAAAACAGCAACTTTAATTTAGAGAAATTAAAACTAAGAAAAATGTTGGGATAAAGAAATGACGAAATGTGTAGGACAAAACATTAGATGATTAAAAAAAAATTTATAATAATGAGGAAAAAATAAGGCTATAAAAAGCGGAAAAGATAAAGAAGAGATAAAAACAATAAAAAAAATGATAATTTTATATATAAAAAAAATTGAATGAGAAATGTTGAAAAAGGAGACTCAAGCATAAACAAAATTAATACTCTGAGTGAACAGAATCATTAATTATAGTGGAAACTGAGAAAAATTGAAATTATTAATATTATTATTATTATTATTATTATTATTATTATTATTATATTATTTTATTATTATTATTATTATTATTATTATTATTATTATTATTATTATTATTATTATTGCTTTTTTGTTAACCTTGAAACCTTGAAATAAAGCAATCATTTATTTCTATTTATTTGAGATGTTCACTAACATGTACCATCGACTTTACACAGGCAAGCACACACATACACACATTCATATATATATATATACACACACACACACATATATATTATATAATATATATATATATATATATTATAATATAATATATATATACTATTATATATATATATATAATATATATATTATTATTATATATATACTATATATAATGCCTACAGTTTTGAATGAATTTAAGTTACATACTGTATGATGGATACAATGTAAATGTAGTATGAGTATATGTATGCGCGTACATGTGTTATTTTCCCACGTGAGAACAAGTTGAGTGGAAATAATTTTATTGTTCAAGCGATAATGGTTTGACCCAACATTGTTCATGTGGGAGAAACAAAGAGGGGACAATTGTTCGTTTTTGAATGAGTACCGATCACCATGTTCCCTATATACTATTATTAACATAATATATATATATATATATAATTACTATATTATATTAAATTAATTATATATATATATATTTATATATATATATATATATACGTATAAAATTATATATATATAGTAATATATATTATTATATATATATCGAAGTTAAAAATTCTATTGTATAAACAAAACTTAATTATATAACGGCTATAATAATTCTATATCTAAACGAATTTTAAAATTTTATATATCATATATATATATGGTATATATATATAATATTATAATATATAGTATAATATAATATATATATATATACATATTATATTATATATATATTTTATAATATATATTATATTACGTAGTAATATATATATATATATATTTTAATTTTTACACCAATGATCTAAAACTAAAGTTTACTATAGAAATGAATATATATATATATATATATATATATATATATTTATATATATAATATATTAATATATATATAATAATATATAATATATATATATATATATATATATTGGATTATATATGTATAATATATAATAATATATATATTATATATATATATATATATAAATATATTATATACATATAATAATAATAATAAATAATAATAATATAATAATAATAATAATAATAATAATAATAATAATAATAATAAAATCAATTATGACTGACTAACTATGGGGGACTTCTACTACTACCAATGTTCTCGATCTCAGTACACATCATTTGATGTAACACACAGGCAAGGTCAAAGCAGTTTCGGATTCAAGCACCGAATACGTCTGAAACTTCAATTTCACACTCAGTCCTCCGCTCCCGAGTCGGGTTGACTCCTTTCTCGGATTCCTTAAAACGGTTTCTATATTTTCCTTCCTCAGCTTTTGGCCTTATTTGTGCTTTATTTCTGTTTTTCTTTGGGGAGCACCACCCAGGGGACTTTAGACACCCCACGTAGAACTTGAAATCTTCAAAATCAAGTTCTACGAGGTCGTAAACTATAGGGAAAAGATAACCCACTTGGGATTATGTATATGTACTTATTTCAAGATTCGACTCCGGCTCCGGAGGCTTAGTGATCCGCATCCTGAGCTAACTCAGGATCCGACTCTTTTTCCTGACTCCGATTCCTTCTCAGAAGCATGTCGGCTTCTTATTTTCCTTCTAACTATGCCCATAAAATAAAAACATAAAAATCCTATTGGGTTAAACCCTTTAAGTTCAGGTTCAAAAAACTCAAACCCGATCTCTCCACACCTCAATAGGGTACGGTACTCAGTGGACTTTTTATAGGAAAGCTATACTTTGACACATCAATGTATTCTAAAAATCTAAAGGATGTAATGAAAAATTTCCAAGCCAACTGTTGACACATGACTTGGGATGTTTCCGTCATCGTTTTTAAGATCCGAAAACCGTCGAAAAAACGGTCTCGCCATCCTTAGGAATCCCTATATTGACGCCTCAAACGTCAAAATCTAACGATATAATGGAAAATCCCAAGTCAATGGCCGACATGACTTGGATTTCCTCCCATTTAGAAGTTCCAGTCTCCGAAAACGCATTGCAGCCCTTGGAAAACGCTCGGCAACATTGATGGGCATTTCTTGACTAGTAGAAAAAAAATCTACAAACTCCTCCGGAGGTGGGGGCCATTGACCAAATCTGATTGCTGACCATGACTTTTGGTACGGAAATCGTGCCATGTGGTAAAAAAAGTGCCAAAAAATAGTTGTTAAAAGGCACAAATCTTAAGCATTATATAAGACCATAGCTTTTTAAAAAAAAAAAAAAAAAAAAAATCAAAAACTTCGAGGAGGGTTGCAAGCGATTACGTAACCTCGTCTACGACGAAGTGACACCACCAGCAATAAAAAACACATTGTGGGAGGGGGATCAAGAACTCTCTACAGACACTCTAAATTGGGATCCAGAAAACTTTAATTTGCATGGGGCTGCATATATATTTATATAATAATATATTATATATATATATATATATATATATAATAATATATATATAATAATATTATATATATATATATAGGTATATATATATATATATATATAGGGGGGGATATATATATATATATATAATATATATATATTATATATATATAATATATATATATATATATATATATACGTATATATATATTATATATAATATAGTATATATATATTTAGTATTAGTAAAGGTAGAATAATATAATATATATATATATATATAATATATATATATATATATAGGAATATTATATATAATATATATAATATATATATATATATAATAATAATATATTATATATATAATATTTAATAATATTATATATATATATATATATATATATATATTATATATATATATATATATATATATATATATATATATATATATATATATATATATATATAAAAATATTAGTAAAATTATAATTATATATTGTTCAATATATATATATATATATATATATTATAATATATATATATATATATATATATAATAAATATATATAATATAATATATATATATATATATATTAATATATATATATATTATATAGGCCCCCTATAATTACAGTATATATTGAAGAGATTAGACAATAGATAATATTGATCAATATAACGATATTCTGCATTATTTCTATAATCGCCAATCTTTTTAATATCACGAAATATATTTACAATCTACCTCAATAATATAAAACTATCTGATAATATATATATATATATATATTATAATATATATATATATATAATATATAATAATATATATATATATATAATATATATATATATAAAATATAATATATATAAATATATATATTAATATATATATATATATATATATATATATATATAATAGATATTACATATATACTTATATATATTAATTGAAATTTTTTTTCGTCAGATCCAAAAATATTGGAGGTGAGTCAAATCGTGAGTCGTGTGTCCTTTGGGCGATTAAGGACTTCAGTCTTGAAGGTACTTCATACAGAATTTCAAATGAAAGGTCGTGACCTTGTTTCGTTGGGCAAAGACGTGTTTCTGTCGAGGACGCCCCCCTTTGTTGGGGACATATTATGGCAGCATCTCGAATTTTCTACAGAAGGTAATTCAAATAATAAAATAATAATAATAAAAATAATAATAATAATAATAATAATAATAATAATAATAATAATAATAATAATAATAATAATAATAATAATAATAATAATATTTTATTCATAATAATTATGATTAAATTAATCTATAATTTATTATTATTATTATTATTATTATCATCTTCATTATTATCCAATTAATTTTACCATTATTATTATTATTATTGTTATTATTATTTTATTATTATCTATTATTATTATTATTATTATTATTATTATTATTATTATTATTATTATTATATTATTTACATCTTCATTTAATAATTATTCAAATTTTAAATTCTAACACTTGACAGTTTAAATGGCGACAATTTTTATTTGAAGAAAAAATTATTTTTCATTTCAATTGAAATTGGTAGTTGAAATAATTTTTATTTCTTCAATTTTGAAAAGTATTATTATTTTTAATAAGCTAATTATTATTATTGTTTTTATTATTATTATTATTATTATTATTATATTATTATTATTATTATATTATTATTTATTATATTATTATTATTAATTATTATTATTATTATTAAATGAGAATATGGAATAAATTATGGTAATGAAAATAGTTTAAAAAGGGAAATAACAAATTATTACTTTTAATTAAAATTTGTTTATGTGAATAAAACTTAGGTCTAATAATAATAATAATAATAATAATAATAATAAGATAATGAATACGATGAAATAATAATAAAAATAATAATTAATAATAATAACAAAAATATTATTCATTTGGAAATGAAAACTATAAATGATTGGACAAAATACAACTTGAATTATAATACTCTTATATCTAACGTATTAGCATGACATTCATCACTCAATATTTAGTATATATATATATATATACTCCAGGAAATAATAATATAAAAAAAAAATGTAATTATATATATAGAATAAGTGAATATAATAATATACATATATTAAGGTATATATGAATATAAATAAAATTATTATATATATATTATATTACAATATATATAATATTAAATATATAATACATAATATATTCAAAAATTAAATATCGTATATTATATATATATATTATATATATATATTATATATATATATATATATATATTATATATATATATATATTAGTTATATATAATATTATATATATATAGTATAGTTATATTATATAAAATATTAGTACTATATATATATATATATAATGATATATATATATATATATACTATATATCTATGACCCAATATCATATATACAGAACTATAGCAGTCGGCATCTCGAATCCTCTCTGGCCTACTTTCGATTAGGAATTCGAATGCGAATCCGAATCCAGGCTAGCTCTGAAATCCGGAAATCCACGTGTGTGGGAAAGTATTCGGATCTGAAATTCCGGACTTTGTTCAGATCGTCTGAATTCGAATCCATAAAAAAATCTCGAATCCGAATTCGGATTCGGAATGTTCCAAAGATCTTTTACAGATATTTGAACAGAATCAAAATATGGACAAATATTTCTTGTTCAAAATATTTATAGAGAAAAACTTATTATTAATATGATTGCTTTATGTCTGATTTTAGAGACTCTTCTTTTACTATAAATAATGAATATAGTGAAATAAACTTGGTGTTTATCCTATGAAAAAAGTTCAAATTAACAATTATTAAGGGTTCCTCTATAATAGTTGATTTTAAATTTTTCCAATGCTTTTTCTTATGTCGTCCTATAAACAATCGCGAGAATTGATAAAAAGAGGTCTTATTCAACATGTTTGAAGTGTTGCATAAGAAATTGCTAGAACTTTAATTTGGCAAATTTTCTAGTTTTGTGATAAAGTATGTGTTTCATCTATTTTTCCAATAACAAATAAAGCGGAGATTTTCTTACTTTGCTGGTTATCTCACAAGAGGGTCTCTGTATTCGTGTTTATTCGTCATCTTTAAACTGATCCGCGATTGATCCTTTAATACTATGAATGAAAAGAAACTTATGAAACTCCAAAGAAATCTTCTTTATCTGATTGGTGATGAAGGCCTCAAGATAGGCTCTTTCCTCTATCGCTAGCCCTAGAGGAGAGAGTGGGTTTCCTGAAGTCATGTCTTGACCTCATATACAGCATTATACAACTAAAAATTTTTTAATTCTTCCAGAGGTTACACAGTAGTTCATTTGTTAGTAAGATTCACTTCTCAAAGGGAGCGTTTAGAAAAGGCTAAAATAGTCTTGCAATATGTAGAAACAAAATTAATAACAACAAAATACAAGCACACAGTAACGAGTGTATTTCATATTAGTACTTTTTAATATTCAGATCATGAGGAACTAATATAATTTGTCCCTTGTAAATATAATATTACTCAATTATTATATATAAATGTTATATATTATATAATATATATATATATGAATATTATATATATATTATAAACTATATATATTATATTAGATATTATATATATATAATATATATAATATTATATACGTATATATATATTATATTATATATATATTAAATCTGCGATCGATGTGATTTGAATTGGATGTGTGTTAGTATTGATGAACACGTTAATCCTCGTTCGAGAAGTAAGAGGGCAGAGTATGTCCTCTGCGTCCCTCGTAAGAGAGGGGACGCTGCCCCACAAAAAAAAAAAATGCATCGTAAGAAGACTGAAACTTGAGGCGGGTTGAGGAGTCGGAGAGGATTAGTCGATAGAAGGAGAGGAGGGAGGGGACCTGTGGAGACGGAAGAGGACCGAGGGGGGAGGAGGGGAGGGAGGGGGGAAAGTCGAGTTGACGGAATTCAGGGAGGGATCGAGGAGGAGGTGGTGTCAGATGCCCGGGGCCAGGGAATAGAACGGAGAAACGAGGGACCCTCGGAGTGGTGGAGGAAGAAGTCCTCCCAGTTTGGTAAGAAAAAGGAAGGAGGAAAAGAAGAACGAGAAATAAAAGGATGGAATGCAAAAAAACAGAGGAAGAAGAAGAAAGAAGATAGGAGGAAGGAAAAAAGATATAATAAAAAAGGAAGAGGAAAAAAAAAGAATGAGAAGGATGCGAGTACGGGAAGGATTCAGAGTTGGATAGTTTAACAACACCAACGAAACACATGTGGCACCGGTTGTTAGGAAGCCGGTGCGCGGTGCTAGGTTAATAAACAGTCGATATAACAACAAGTTTGTTGTCTTTGATATATTATTGGGCCTGTAGATTTCGGAAAATAATGGTTTCAGAACCATCAAAATAAAAAGAAAAGAAAAAAAAAAAAAAAAAAAAAAAGAAAAAAAAAAAAAAAAAAAAAAAAAAAAAAAAAAAAAAAAAAAAAAAAAATAAAAAAAAAAAAAATAAAAATAAAAAAAAAAAAAAAAAAAAAAAAAAAAAAAAAAAAAAAAAAAAAAAAAAAAAAAAAAAAAAAAAAAAAAAATAAAAAAATAAAAAAAAAAAAAAAACAAAAAAAAAAAAAAAAAAAAAAAAAAAAAAAAAAAAAAAAAAAAAAAAAAAAAAAATAAAAAAATAAAAAAATAAATAAATAAATAAATAAATAAATTAAATAAATAAAATTTCTTACACTTTTTATGTTTATAACTTTACAAATTTTGTTTTACACATCCTAAATCAGTAAATCACTTAAATCAAACCACTATCCAAACACCCTCCTCTCCAGTCGTGATCTATTGATCTTAATTGATCTATTGATCTATATTGATCTATTGACTATTGATCTATTGAATTAAGGGTCAATTTTTACTAAAATTGTAAAAGTTTTACATACCCTAAAGCAGTAAATCACTAAATCAAACCACTATCCAAGCACCCTCCTCTCCAGTCGTGATCTATTGATCTATTGATCTATTGATCTATTGATCTATTGATTAAGGTCAAATTTTTACTAAAATTGTAACGTTTTACATACCCTAAAGCAGTAAATTAAAAGATTTCTTCAAACCAACCATCCATCCACCATCCAACCACCCTCCAGTCCAGTCCAATTGTGATCTATTGATCTATTGATTCAAGTTCACATTTCGAGTATCATTTTGGGATAAACTAACATAAAAACAAAATTCTAATCATCATACTACCAGCGAATATATTGCTAACGTAAACAAAGTTTTCACATTATAAAGCTTACTTAGCATCACTTGAACTAAGAAAATAATGTACAAATGACAAAACCTAACACAGGCGGGGTTAGGCACGAAAACTGTTAAACGTAACAAAGTTCCACAACTTTAACAGCAGTGAAGTAACTAACATACCCAACAAAAACGTAACCTATTCACACCTTGTTAAGCATGTCTCTAACATATCTTTTACCTTAACATAGTAAATTAACAAAAAATTTACCACAACCATGTGTATAATTATCATACTGATCATTGAATATACTCTAACGTAACAAAGTTTTCACATGAATAAAAAGATTACTTAGCATTCATCTTGAACTAAGGAAAATAATGATACAGCGACAAACCTGACACACCTTAAAAATGAATAAGCAGTAAACATTAACAAAGTTCCTCACTTAACAACAGTAAGTACTAACATTACATCCAAAACAGTAACCTCAGTCACACTTTTTTTTCCAAGCATATCTCTAACATATCAACTAAGAATAAAATTGAATACACACACACACACACACACACCACACACACACACACTCACACATGCACACTCACACACACCACACACACCAGCACACACAAAACGTAAATTTTTACGTTATAAACATGAAAAGTATAAAATGTTTTAGTTAAAACAAAAAGTTTTAAAGAAATAAAAATAAAAGACCTGTGGACATATGTACAAAAGATTAGAAAAAAAAAGAAAGTTAAAAGAGCTTACATAAAATGTAATGATACACAAAAAAAAACTTACATGTAAAAATTAATAAGTTAGTAAATAATACTCAAAATTACATAATATTAATTATTAAAAAAATTATTTAAATAATTATTACTATAACAAAATTATACCAAAAGGAAGTTAATTACAAATGTAATAAAAAGTTATTAAAATTATCCAACGAATATATTATAAAACACATAAAAATTAAAATCTTATTAGAAAAAAAAATTAAACAATCTAAAAGATAGTAATTCTTGTTAACTTATAAAGATCATTATTACCAAAATATAAATATATACACAAAAAAAATATATTTGGTGATAATATAAACTTTATATAGATTTATATAATAATTCTCAAAAAAAAATATTAATAATAAAATGAAAATTTACCGATTTTCATACAAGGAATGTATATCCCTTCTTCACTTTGCTACGACCATTTAGAAAAATAATACAGAGACATTAAAAGGACTACTCAACATCTTTAATAAAATTATAGAGGGTTTACGGAAACAATATATATTTTACACTTAATTAATAATAATAATAAAGTAAACTCTATTATACAATCATAAAAAAATAATATTTATCCAACACTATGTGAAGACAAAGATTAATATAAATGCGTAAATTCACACCAACAACAACACAACACCACACTTACTAAAACAACACACAAACACATCACGCTCAACAACACAGACTACATAACATGCACCATCGATTCTCACACAACTCTAGGCAAAACACAACAAACACACCAACTATTAAACATCCAAACGTTCACACGCCTCTGTATAAAACGAAATGATGTAAATTAATTTGAAAATATAGGAAAATCGCTCTACGTAGTCTCTCCGATTTAGACAGAAAAAACGGTTAAGTTTCATTTGCTATAGCAGTGCTAAAATGCAATTGACGATATGTACTGTTAGAACAGAATCAGTTATGTGACAGTAGTGTAATGATCTAAGAATAAATGACATCCACACTCACACATACACACACACACACACACACACACACACCAACACACACACACACACAACACACACACACACACACACACCCACCACCCACACACACAACAAATTAAACAAAGTATAAATGTTAAATAAAGTTAGAAAATTAAAAAATTAAAAAAATTTAAGAATTAAAAATTAAAATAAAAAAAAAAAATTAAACACAAAGTAGAAAATGTAAAATAAAAGTTGACCAAAAAAATTAAAGTTAGAAAAATTAAATATTTTAAACTTCAAATCTGCATTAATAGAAAAAAGATATAAAAGATTAGTATAATCAAAGTAATTAATTTCACTATATAACACACAATAACTATATGTAGAGTTTCGGGGATTATTTAATTTACAAAATATAAAAAAATTAAAATATTAATATAAATATTAATAATTATTTGTATATATTTAATTTAAATAAATATATTAAAATAATATAAAAAAAATAATTTAAGTATTATCTGTAATAAGTCTAAAATATAGGATGAAAGTATAATAATTGTATGAAGATAAAATATATCCTTTATAATAATAGTTTTTACCTATGTATCATGCTTATGTTTATCAATTTTAGATAAATAAATAAATTCGTATCATTAAATAGTATTAACGTTTATAAAAATAAAATGAGATTTGAAAATATAAATTTTAGTCTTCAACATTTAGAATTTAGAAAGACGGGATATCTTTGCAAGATGCAATGCAATTGGACGATATGTACATGTTAGAACAGAATCATTTATTGTGAATAGTAAGTTATTTAATTAGATAACTAGAATTAAATGACACTTTCACTAACTACAGCATACACTGTACACACACACTCAACAACACACACACACACACTAAACACATTCACACTCACAATAATACACATCTTTACAACACACACACATACACATTAACACATAAACACCACACACACTATAAGGATAATTTAATATGCTACGTATTAACAAAAGGTTATCCGACATTAACATTTCTAAAAATATTTTCCATATGTAAGACCTGAAAACAAGAAAAAAAAGAAGATAGAACGTTCAAACCTAAAGTGCACTTAGCACGATTTTAAACTGATAACATTATACAAAGTTATCTACACATATTTAGACTAACAGTCAATAAAGTATAACTAAACACAGCATAAAAAACGTAACCTATTTTACAATTTTTCTTAAATGCTATGTCTTTATTACAATCTCATACTGGTCTTTAACATTCAAAGACTATATCCAGATATAATTAATTTTATTAAGTGGGAATTAACTAAATATCAAGGTTTTCCATACAACTATTTACTTACATCTCATATAGTAGCCCCAGTAATAAGATCAACATACTTTCAGAGTATATTACTTTATCATTTTAGAAAAACATATAATAAAAAAAGTAGAATGATTTAATAATCAAACAAGTCTTTAAGGTGCAATAAAACCTATATTAATTTACCTCGAATCTCATACAAAATTGTCTTAACACCAACTCAGGGCCTTCACATTTCTAACTACTATCCATCATGTGCTCACAAGTGTTAACTCATTATACATAAAATAAATATTATATTTAAATAGAAAATCTGCAAGTTCTTTCTTCATAAATCAAATTTCTATGTGGTACATCCGCAGCTGAGTTATACTGATCAATATTATACAGGAAGTAACATATTTTCCACATGTATTTATCAGCGTACATATTTGACTAACGGAAATAAAACAGTATCATAGTATTTATATTTCATTTTAATATTATCTAATATTTGATTAATTACTATATTAGGTAATGGTTGAAAATAGCGGAGAATGGAGAAAAAACAATCTCTCATATAATGTTTTTAGTATTAATATCTTTAATACGACAATGATACATACTCGAAATTTACTTTCGTGAGTATATAACCTAATAGTCGGCAGAGCGAGGTGCCGCCCCTTGCAAGAAGGGCCGATTGCATTTACGCTAGTGGATATATAGGTAGTATATATATATACTATATATATAATATATAAAATATAATAATATAAATAAAAGAAAATAGAGAGGATAGAAAAAAGAGAAAAAATAGTGTGAATCCTGTGCGAGGGGGGATCACCTCACCGAATGTGAGGTGTAGCGGGCTTTAGGCCTCATTGCCCTTCTGGGCTGAGGCCTTACCTTCTCCATTTATATATTTTAATTATTATTTTATTTTAAAAATTTATTATGCTTTTAAGTGCAATTATTCAAATTACTGTAATAGTTTAATTTTAATTAATATGTATGTGAATTATGTAAACAATATGAAGTTTAAAAATATTATTTGATTGTATTTTTGTTTTAATTTTTTCAATTTTCTTCAAGTTCATTTTATTTATATATATGTTATACGTATAACTTATTTTCACTTATTTAATATACTTTGTTTAAATTTATTTTATTGTTAATTGTTTAAAAGCTGTTAATATTATTTAAATCATTTAATATTTTTATAACTTTGTATTAATAAAGCTTTATACTTGTTTAATGATGGCACAGGCCGACCGCCCTTATATATTCTTACTCTCTCTCAATTATATTATATTTATTATATTTATTATTTTATCTTAATTTTTAAATTTGTTATTTCTTTAAACAAATCCCTTTGAATAGTTTTTACTAATAACACAAAGTTGTATTACTTTTCATGTTAATATAAGCGTAAAAAATATATACGTTTACTTTGTGGTGTTGTAGATGTGTGTGTGATAGTGTAGTGATAGATAGTGAGTGTGTGTGTAAGTAGAAGACATATTGGTGATGTACGTGCTGGTGTTATGATGCATTTATTCTTAGAATGTAAGGTGATGTTTAGAAGATATGTCTGAATTAAAAGTGTGACACTAGTGTATAGTTATGGATGTAACTGATTGTTACTACTGTTTGTTTATTATGAGAGGAACTTTGTAAAATGATTTGAATTGCTTTGTTTAAGGAGTTTAATGGTGTTCGTTGTAGTCAGTTAGTTCGCTGTACTTTATTTTGCGTTAGGTGTTCAGGATGATGCTTTAAAGACTTAATCTAGTATAGATGGGAAACTTTGCTGTACTCTTTATGATGATTCAGTAGTCTCAGTATGAATCTCACGTATGATTATTTACCTGAAACCTAAGTTCAAAGATATAATTAGTCTTGTTAAGATATGTCTACCATTATTAAAGCGTAGATAAGAGTATCACTGTTTAGGTCAGGTGGTTAATAGAGAAGGTCAGGTCGAATGCTCAGGATTACGTTTTTGTATGCTTATATGTTAGTTATACTTATACACTGCGTTATAATAAGTGTTTGAATACTTATGTTAACGTTATTACAGTTTTTATATCAGTTGCTTGAAGGTATTATTATGTGTTAGGTTATGTCATCAATACATTCCTACCTGGATAGAACCTATGATTGAAGTAAAACTTTTTATTATAATAGTTGAATAATAATACTCATTATAGTATTACGTTAGCATATATTTCGTTGGTTGGCTTTCCGTCATAAAAGAATTTGTTTTATTAACTTCAAAGTTGTTTTCTCTCTAGATACTCAGATAAATTGTAAGACTTTAATCAATAGATCAAATAGATCACAACTGGACTGGTAGGTGGTTGGATGGTGGTAATTGGAATTTGGATGTTTTGATTTATTGATTATATTTGCATTTAGTATAAGGGTTTATGATAAAAAACTTGGTTTTTGTCCATGACGAAAAAAACCCACCCAAAAACAATGTAGATAACTTAAATATATTTAATCAAGTAACCAAGCGTTAAACATTCTGGATGAAAAACACGGGAATATACAAGTAATATCATTCGACTGAGGTGAGAGAGATGGCGCGTGTGTAGATGGTTTGTATTATTGAATTAACTGCTTTAGGATATGCAAAAACGTTACAATTTTAGTAAAAAAAATTTGTACACCTTAATCAATAGTTAATTACAATATATAATCAATAGATTTCAAAGAATACAATAATGATTCACGACTGGAGAGTGAGTGAGTTTATGTTGATAGTGGTATATGTTTAGATAGAGTTATACTGCTTTAGTGTAATGTAAAAACGTATATATTTTGTAATAAGTTATTAAATTCATAAAAAGAATATTAAGAAATTTTATTTATTTATTTATTTATTTATTTATTTTTTTTCTTGATGGTTCTGAAACCATTTAATTATTTTCGAAAATTTCTACTTTGCCCAATTAACATATTATATAAAAACACCATAACATTGTTGTTTATATACAGTAACTGTTTATTAACTAGGTCAATTCCGCATCCCGGTTTCCTACACCTGAGTTGCTCACTTATCATTAATCTACTGAATATACCTTCCTCAGATCACATCCTTACTTCATTCTTTTTATCCTTCTTCCTATCTCATATATCTTTTTTCCTTCCTCCATTTATTCTTTCTTCTTCTCTTTCTTCTCTTCTTCTTCCTCTGTTTTTGTACATGTCCAATGTCATTTCTTCTTCTTCACACTGGGGACCATCTCGGTAGGTGATCGTATGGGTGACTCGTGAAATCCGGAATCGATCACTCGCTCTCCGTCTCCGAACTGGCCGACTCTCCTCAAACACCAGACTACCATTAGTTTCAGTCTTTCTACGATCATTTTTTTGCTGGCGGCAGCGTCCACCTTACTATTTACATGTGAAGGTTAGTTTAATGAATTTTAGCGGGCAGCGGTTAAATACAATACTGTAAAAGGCATTAACCGTAATCTTAACCTCGTATACTCCTTCGAAGCCAAAGCCAACTTTAGAAGCCTAATATAACGTCATCGATTAACTAATTCCTAACCAAAACTTAACACTTTAAATATTACACCTAACCTTAATAAACGAGTTCATCCTACAATCTCAAATGGCATCAACGTTATTTATAAAAGAAAACCTAATACTAATGGTTTATTTAATCAAGACAGAAATTATGATACCTTTGACGACTTAATAATAGTAATATAATGCCAGCTCACAAACCCTGCCTTCCGTAGAGAGTGCCCAGCCACTCCGCAGTGGTCACCTAAAAACTCAAAAGCACGTGACAAAAGTTTAAATATACGCACAATAATCAAAAATATATACCTAAAGTATTGAGTAAGGCGTAAATAACGATAACTATTCCTTTACATATAAACAGAAAAGTACGAGTAGGGTTATCTATGAATAACAGGAAATGTAAGCTATGCAATTTAATACTAACAAGCGAGTATAATCGAAATTGTATTAATTAATTTGATAATATATATTTTATTTCTTTATCTGAATATAACACATATATTATTTCATAGTTGAATTATAAAAACATAAACCAGTAAGCACGTTAGATAATTTAAGACGATTTAAAGATTCAGATTTAATGGTAATCGATTAACGATATAAAATCGAATTGGTAATAACCGTCAAAATATTATGAATCTATAAACGATTCAATTTAAACCTATGTCATCTACGGGACGCGTAACTCCAAAAAAAAGCCCCCTAAAGAAAGAGAAATAGAGGCTGGTCTCTCACAACATTATAATGGAGGACAGACTAATGAACACATACTAACACCGACATATCACCGCAATCAATATCCAGCGAAAACCTTAACACTCTCACGCAGATACATCCACCAGACAAACTTAAAAAAAAAATAAAAAGAACACAATTTGTTGGTTTAGACTAGAGCTTCACTTTCCGCTAAAATTACAAAACGTATCAGAAATCATCTCCAAGAAATAAATATAAAGAAAAAAACAGGATTGTATGAAAATATATCACTCCAACAGCTCCAAAAAACAAGGTAATTACACAAACGTGGATGTACGGGGTGAGATGTCCTCTTCCTAGCCAAAATAATCATGACTGTGAAATTTCTCAATAAACCTTATTCACTACAAAAAGATTATGGATTTCAAGATCTTTAGTCTTTCGACGATTAGCAATTGGTATTAGCTAATGACCGAATATGAAAGAAGAAATAATACCAAACAAAAAATCCTCGCGGAGATTGGGGTCTTGACAACTGAAATAATGAATACAAAACAGCTTAAAATAAAAAATGCTTTAAAAATGCTAAAAAGTGCCAAATTTAACTTGATTAGGTTTGCCAGAATAAACTTATAACAAATAAAACACGACAAATTAATGTCATGGTACTATCCGTATAACTTTACCGGTGTCAAAAACGTTAAAAAATTATAGTCACAATTTAGTAAAAAAGGC